>WOUI01000085.1:0-110459 GCA_012184565.1 Aspergillus floridensis
TTTTGTTGTTTTTTTTTTGTGGTTGTTGGTGTGGGGTGGGGGGGGTGGTGGGGGGGGGGGGGGGGGGGGGGGGGGGGGGGGGGGGGAGAGATTTGGCTAATGGTGTTTTCCTGCATAGAACATGATCCGATCTTCTCCGCGGAGAAGCGACGCGAGAGTGAGGAGATCCTGGGTAAGAAGGATCAGCCCTGGCAGATTAGTGTGTACTCCGATGTGGAGCATGGGTTTGCGGTGCGCGGGGATCCCGACGTGCGGCGGGTGCGGTTCGCGAAGGAGCAGGCGTTCCAGCAGGCGGTCGCGTGGTTTGGGGAGTATTTGTGATTTGGAGGGGGATTGCTTGGGGGAGATGGGTAGAGGAGTAGGGCTCAGAGGGGTCGGTGCCAAAGCTGGACTGGGAGTATCTTCCGAGAATGAGGCCTATTGCTTATCTTCAAGTTAGGAAGTAGGAAGTAGTGGAACGAGCGATTTACCCTCCACCATCAATGCTTCTCTCTCCTATTACTCAAGTCTAATTACTACGTCTATACAGCAGCCTACCCTTACCCCCCTCCCCCCCCAAAGCCAATCACATTGCGCAGCAACGGTCTTAACCTATGCAGCAGCCGTCGATGATATCCCCATCCGGACCGCACACCCTGGTAACCCTCATGCACGATTAAGCCCTGCACACCAATCACTCCCACCGGTCGGAGGATTCAGTCTGCAATAAGTTCTCAGCTGCAGAACCCCCTCTTTCGATGATTTCACATGAATGAGATGATATAAGACAACCCTTCCCCTAGCATAGCCATGGAATCAATCAGCCAAACACCCCATCAAATCTACCCAACCCACCATGCTCTCCGCTCTACTCGCCGCCCTCCTCCTCCTAGCGGGCTGCTATCTGATAACAACCCTAACCTCGCGCAAAAAGCACGCGCCTCTGCCCCCCGGCCCTCCCCGCCGACCCATCATCGGCAATCTCAACGACCTCCCTCGTCCCGGCCAACAGGATTGGAAACACTGGCTTAAACACAAGGAGCTCTACGGTATGTTTATGTTTACCCCCTGCTCACAAGTCTGCCCCGGCTCATAAGAAAAAAAAAAAAGGCCCCATCAGCTCCCTCAGCGTCCTCGGCCAAACCATCATCATCCTCAACGAGGCTCGCCATGCAGTCGAGCTACTGGAAAAGCGCTCGGCGATCTACTCCTCCCGCCCGCAGCAGAATTTCGCCGAGATGTGAGCATTATGTCCCTCCCGCCTGCAGTCTTACCCAGCGCCTTTCCCCGAATCCATCGAGCTGACACGCAACAAACCCAGGTCCGGGTGGCACAACGTGCTCGGCTCCGTGAAAAGCACCGACCGCGTCCGCGCCACCCGCAAGAACCTCCACCGCGAGATCGGGTCGAACAAATCGGTGGCCCGGTTCGATGCGGTGCAGACCGCGGAGGTCGGCCGGTTTCTGATGCGCGTGTTGGAGGCGCCGGGGCGGTTGATGGAGCATATTCGCAAGTTAGCTCCCCCCTCTCCTTTCCAGTACTTCATGGAATATTGCCTTTGCAACCCCCCGCCCCCCGGGATGAAGGAACAGAGAAGACAGACCTAATGCTAGGTCTCTAGAGAAACCGGCGCCATCATCCTCAAGATCGGATACGGGTACACGGTTGAGCCGCACAGCCGGGACCCGCTGGTCGAGTTGGCCGATCGAGCGATGGAGGATTTCTCGGTGGCGATGTTGCCGGCGACGTATTTGGTGGATTATATCCCGTTCTGTATGTCCCATCTTCCCTCTGGAATTTTGAGATTGGTTTGTTTTTGGGCCGGGGTTTGATCTGATCAACTGTGGGTTGGGTAGTGAGACACCTCCCCCCCTGGCTCCCCGGCGGCAGCTTCATCCGCACGGCGCGCGGGTACAAGCAAACCGTCACGGCCTTCAGCGACCTCCCCTACGCCTTCGTGTGGCACCAGATGCACCACGCCAACGGCCGTTACACGCCGTCCTTCCTGTCCCATCTGCTGGCGCACCAGCCCGCGCTGCCACCCGGCTCCGAGGCCGAGGTCACCGTCAAATGGTCGGCGGCGTCGTTGTATGCTGGTGGAGCGGATACGGTATTGTCAACCCCCCCTCCCCCCCCCCCTCCCTAAACCTACCAATTCAGAAACCAACAGATGGGGTGTAGACCGTCTCCTCAATCGCCACCTTCTTCCTCGCCATGGCCCTCTTCCCGGACGTGCAGCGCAAAGCCCAAGCCGAACTCGACTCGGTCCTCGGGGCAGCGGATCGGCGGCGGCTGCCTACCTTCGCGGACCGCGAGAATCTGCCCTACCTTAACGCCCTCATCAAGGAGGTCTTCCGGTGGCATCCCGTCGTGCCGATGGATATTTCGCACGTGGTGACCCAGGAGGATGAGTATGAGGGGTACTGGATTCCGAAGGGGGCGTCGGTTTTGGCGAATATTTGGTTCGTTTTGCCTTCCCCCCCCCTTCGTTGTCCCGGTTCCTGGTTTTGTCGGAGGAGAGGGGTGGTGTTTTTGTCGCTGGATGAATTGGTATGCTAACTTTTTGTCGGGCAGGGCATTCACCCACGACCCAGATGTGTATCCTGATCCGGAGGCGTTTAGGCCCGAGCGGTTCCTGCCTGATGCTGCTGCTGCTGCACCCGGTGCTGGTGTTGATGGTGAGGGCGGTAGTGGTGGTGGTGGTGGCGTCCAACGAGACCCCCACCTCCTGGTCTTCGGGTTCGGGCGTAGAGTCTGCCCCGGACGGACCCTGGCGGATGCGAACGTCTACCTGACGATTGCGCAGGCGCTAACGGTATTTCAGATTCAGAGGCCCGAAGGAAACCCTGAGTGGAAGCCTGAGTTCCTGCCGGGGGTGATCAGTCATCCTGTCGTGCCGGCGGGGTTGAGGATCGAGCCGAGGAGTGAGGCCCATGCAGCGTTGGTGAGGGAGGTGGACAGGGCGTATCCTTATGAGAAGAGTCATTCGGGGGTGTTGGCCGGGTTGTCTTATTAGTTCTATAGTGGGGTGGTTGAAGGGGCACGGGTGGGGGTTGATCAAGGTATGTAGTATTGGGTATTAAACTAAAGAGCAGATAACGGGGGTATGCATCCCCCGGTACTACTAGATATAACATGCATGCTGCAGACTCCTGGTTGGATTGGATACTATTGCTCCAGAGCAGAGCAGCCCAGTGCCAAAACGCCGTTCTGCTTTTCGTTAGTATACCTTTCCACTGAGGCGTGATGTTATAGGGAGACTCACCAAGAGGTTCACCTCGGAGCAGCACTGCGGCTTCGTTGTGCAGGTGGTATCGTAAGGCTTGCCTATAACCATAGCGTTAGCATCAACAATGACAAACCACCTAGGAGACGAACGTACAGAGAAGACCAACGGAGCCGACAATACTGCTAGCGTTGATGTCCAGATCCGCAAGGATGGGGTCAAGAAGCGGGTCCAAGGGGGTGGTCAAGGTGCCGCAGCACAGCACCGGGGCGATGCACTGCGACTGGTCGACCGTGCTCTCGCTTGTGGTAGAGGTGGTCTGAGCGGCGACGCCCTTGACCTGGTTCTCAAGGGTCTGCGAGTCGGATTGGGCGGCGGGCACGGCGGCGACGAGGCCGATGATGGCCAGGACGGAGACGGCGAGGGAGAACTTCATGGTCGCGGGTTGTGGTTGTGATGTGGTTGCGTGGTTATGAGAGAGGTATGGCTTGCTGTGAGAGGCGCTTGTGAATTGATTGTGTTGTGGTGCTGTTGAGCTGGGGTGAAATGTGCTATTTATCCTCAGAGGAGACTGCGACTCGGACGAATAGCCTTGAAAGTATACTGCATCTCCAAGAACTACTAGACAATATCCTCCGTTATCGCAGTCGGACATCCGGATGGAAGAAGTCTCAAAATCTAGTCCTCAGCCAATTCTCCATGCAAAGAACCACCGGCTGGGACGGATGCCGGCCATTGCAGTGGTGGCAACGCGATATTCACAGTCGATTCAGGATGGACGGCGAGACCTGGCAGAGACGGCCATGCTGCAGGTACCGAGGGATAGATGAAAGGCAATCTCAAAATTGAGGCGTGTGGCCTCAGGCCTGTCATCCGTCCCTGTCTTATCAGCCACCCGGTCTGGGTGCTTTTCTGGTACCAAATCAGCGGGCGTACCCACAGTAGCTGAACATCAGGGAGCATGATAACGATGCGTGTGAGCGCTGCTGTGGACCTGGATCTGTGATACTTGTGAGGTGCCCGTGGCAGAATCGAATTGATGAGTATCGATGATCTTCGCTGGACAAAAGATCGACCTTGTTGAATGGTGTGGCACCAATTTCGGCTGCGCCCATACAGTAGTCGACTTAGCTGCAGCCTCAGAAAGTATCTAGCAGCCCCGCTTATCACATGGATACTGAGGTAAATAGACAACTATTTTGTCAATCCAATGTACTTGTTACTCGATCATTGAGCATTCCGAGATTATCACGCATCATCCCCAATTCCGCTGGGTTTGGCGGACGCATCTCGACTCCGCGACGATCCCCAGGAGAATGATCTGCATCATTATCAGCTTTAAACTCATCTCAAATGCTTGGGGTGAGATTTACTCATGTTCAGATAGAGAAACTATCAAGCTGTTAGACCATGACAGATAGCAGTGCAGTCTTATGTTTGAATGTTTGAGAGACAACACTGAAGCATTAACAGAATATGCAAGCCCGACAGTTAGTGATAGCAGCGCGATAAGTCATGCGCGCATCAGTGACTCAGCAACGCACACCCACAATGTACACAAACTTTCAATGGCGGTGCCTTTCGTACCAGCCACATGCCAAGCCTCCACCAGCCACAAACTCGCGACACAAAAATTCCCTCGAATTGGCAAAGTCGATCTCATTTCAATATCCGTTTGACCGACCAGCACCACCAGCCCCTCCCCCAGACCACCTCTCCTCTCTCGCTGGGTCGTCTTCTTTTTTTTTCCCGTCATCTTTCCCTCTAACTTCTCCCCCCCCCCCCCACACAGAGCTATACATATAATCATGGCTCCCATTTCCATCGCCGACATCGTCGCCGCCCTGCCGGCCGACGACACCTGGGGCCCCGCCTCCGCCGCCGACAACATGCTCGACGGCGTCCCCTATGCTCCTTTCTCCAAGGGTGACAAGCTGGGCCGCATGGCCGACTGGACGGCCGAGTCCAAGGATCCCAACCGGGCCGGTCGTCAGGCTTACAACCGTAACTTCCGAGGTACGTTGCACGCTTCCTCCTTTCTGTGTTTCAAAGGCGAAAAAAAAAGAGGACAAAGAAAAGGGGAAGGAAGTATCGCGTGTGGACCACAAACTAACAACCCTCAAACCTCCAGACCAGCAAGTCTACGGCGCTGGATCCTCCAGCCTGTTCTCCGTGGCGGTCGCCGAAGACGAATCCTCTTTCTCCGTGGTCGACAACACCCGCAGCTCGACGAAGCGCACCTTCGGCCGCGGTGGCGGCACGGTGTTCCGCGGCCGGGCCCAGCGCGGTGGCGCCCAGCGCGGCGGACGTGCGGGCTTCCAGCGCGTGGGCGGCGGTGGTGCCGGTGGCCGCGGGGGCGCCGGCGGGGACCGGTACTACGACAACCGCAGCGGCGGCCGGGGCAACCGGGGCCGTCGCTTCGGGTGGAAGGACTACGACAAGCCGCAGCGCACGCGCGAGGCCTCGGTGGCCGTGCGGCCCGACTGGACGATGCTGGAGGAGGTGGACTTCAGCCGGCTGTCGAAGCTGAACATGGAGGCGCCGGAGGGCGAGGAGGTCGACTCGTACGGATTCATGTACTACTACGACCGGTCGTACGACAAGGCGCCGGTCAAGAACGCGGAGCGCCGGCTGCAGGCGCTGGACCGCGCCGCGTACAACGTCACGACCTCGCAGGACCCCGTCATCCAGGAGCTGGCCGAGAAGAACGAGGCGACGGTGTTCGCGTCCGCCGACATCCTGTCCACGCTGATGTGCGCGCCCCGCAGCGTCTACTCGTGGGACCTGGTCATCGTCCACCAGGGCGGCAAGATCTACTTCGACAAGCGCGAGGGCGCCTCCCTGGACCTGGTCACGGTCAACGAGAACGCCGCCGACGCCCCGCTGGAGCTGGCCGACTCGTCCGCCGCCACCGCCGCCGCCGCCAGCAAGCAGGAGGGCGCCGCGATTAACACGCCCAGCGCCCTGGCGCTCGAGGCCACCTTCATCAACCACAACTTCGCGCTGCAGACGGTGGTCGAGTCCGAGGAGAGCAAGGTCGAGCTGGCGCACCCCAACCCCTTCTACAACGCCGCGGAGGAGACCGAGCCCCTGGCCTCCAAGGGCTACAAGTACCGGCGCTTCGACCTGTCGCTGGAGCGCGACGAGGGCCAGGAGCCCGTGCACATGATCGTGCGCACGGAGATCGACGCCATCATGAAGAACCCCACCGGCGGTGAGGACCAGCAGCTGGTCGTCAAGGCCCTGAACGAGTTCGACAGCAAGGCCCAGGGCTCCGGCGGCGCCCTCGACTGGCGCTCCAAGCTCTGGTCCCAGCGCGGTGCCGTCGTCGCCACCGAGATGAAGAACAACTCCTCCAAGCTCGCCCGCTGGACCACCCAGGCCATCCTCGCCAAGGCCGACGCCATGAAGCTCGGCTTCGTCTCCCGCGCCAACCCCCGCTCCGCCGCCGCCCACGTCGTTTTGGGAGTGGTCGGCTACAAGCCCCGCGACCTCGCCACCCAGATGAACCTCAACCTCGGCAACGGCTGGGGCATCGTCCGCACCATCGTCGACCGCATCCGCGCCCTCGACGCCGACGAGGACGAGGACAAGGTCAAGAAGTACGTCCTCATCAAGGACCCCAACCGCCCCGTCCTCCGTCTCTACAGCGTGCCCCCCACCACCTTCGAGGAGGATGAGGAGGTCGCCGCCGAGGAGCAGGAGGCCGCCGAGGAGGATGAGGAGTAGATTTTGGGCGGTTTTCTACCTCCATCATTATATCCTAGTCATGAATTTGGTTCGCCGTGTTTCTTTTCCGTCCTGTCCATGTTAAAAGTTCTTCAGGTTAATGAACGACTATCATGCTTTCCAAATTATTTCCTCGCTTGGTAATTTCACACTGTAGACGAACCTTGTCTCGTACATCGGCTCAATCCATTCTTGCATTTGTCCTACGCACAAAAGCACAAGATAAAAATGTACGGTAGTATTCAACGATATCAAGCATATCACAGCTATGTAAGTTTTTGTCATTCATTTCCCCGAACCTTACTTGGAATGATGCGCCAAAGAGAAGACGCCCAAGCACCAGTTAACGTCTCACTGCACAATCTCAAACCGCACCTCCTTCTTCACCCCAAAGACATCCCTCCACTCCTCCCACAACCGCCGCAACTCTTCCACATACATACGATGCACTTCCTCCACATAAGCCTCGTCCTGCACATACCGCTGCTCCTTGACCGGGATCGGTTTCCCGACGACCACATGGATCGGCTTGCGGAACGGGACCGTCACTCCCCACCGTCCGCTGATCACCCGAGTCGACTTGCCAGTGATAGCCTTCCAGGCTTTCGCACCTGCCGTGAACAGGCCTTTCTGACCACGGTCTTGCTGCTTCTGGCCTTCACGCTCCCAGTGGCTCGGAGTTGCCTCACTCATGTTTGCATCATCGTCTCCGGGATACGCGACGTCAAAGACCTCGTTCTCTCCAAACGCCACCACCGGCACTAGGCTCGCGCCCATCTCGATCGCAACGCGAATGAACCCCCTGCGCACCCCCAACACCAAATCCATGCGGCCAGCACGGGCGATGCGCGCCTCGCGATCGCCACCCACGCAGATGGTGATCGCCTGGCCCAGTCCGTTGCCGTCGTGGCCACCGGACGACAGTAGCTTAATGCATGACGCGCGACTGACGCTGCCGATACCCAAAGAGAGGGCGTACTCGCGCAGCAGGGGCGCGCGAAGGACTTTGTCCGACACCAGGAGAGTGTGATTGAGACCGGGAAACAGCGTGTCGAAACCGGCGCTTTTGGTGGCGAGGGCGCCGATGGCACCGCGGATGGAAATGCCGTGGGGGTGGTACCCCAATATGTACTTTTGGTAAGGAGCCAAGGGAGTGCTGCGATAAAGCTTGAGAGGGAAATAGTTGGTGTAGAGGGACCAAAGAGGAGAGTTTCGAACGGCGGAGGACGGGGAAGGAAAGGAGGGGAGAGAGGTGGGAGGTAAATAGGTGATCAGGAGGACGTAGACGGGATACAAAATGCGAATGAGGAGCGGAACGGGAAAATGTGGGAGAAGGACGAGGATTAGAAGAGCGTAGCCGAGCATAGGAAGGAGAAGGGAAGTATTCGTTGAAAGGGCGACGAAGAGTGTGCTGGCAGCAGTATAAATTCTGGGTCTTTGGTTAGAAATCGTGAACACTTGATATGCATTTTGAAACAGATGCAGGGAGAAGAAACCCACTTCAAGGTTGCATATTTGTCCAAATGAGGTCGATTGACGGTCTCGAGAATACCTCCGAACTTATTCCTGATCGTGCGCAGCTTGTCCTTCGGATGCGGTTTGACTTCTGGGATCGGCAAAGCCATTCTCTCCGGGTGGTATGCCAACTCAGCGATCTTCTCGGCACCTATCACTCGTCCTTCTCTTTTGCAGCACAGTGCAGATAGTTCCTTTGCCTTGGCCTGCATTGTGACATTGCCAACGACCCTGATCAGAGCCCGGCCGAACTCATCTGCATTCACTGCTGGAGCAGCTGTTTTGTTTGCGTAGACGCCGATTTTGAGCCACTCTGTACGCACAGCATTTTCATAGCAGTCTTGCCAACCTGGAAGAACGACGTGAGGTATGCCAGACCTGGAACGTATTACTATCTCTAATCCGCTGAGTCGAAGAGTGAAACTTACTGAATAGCCTCGTACCATGAGTTCGCACCACCATGATGCACGGAACAGACAATCTGCCCTGTCTGCAACATTGCCAATGGCTCGACCTGAAACCATGGTTGAATGCGCACCCGGTCATCTTTGATCTCAGGTGCCAGTATTTCTTCCGCCTCTTCAAAAACATGCGCGCAATCCTGCGTATGTTTTGGAAGCTTCCACAGCACTTGGAACTTATCCGTCCGTGAGTCCAGAAAACTCCTCACCCCCGAAGCAATATTTCTAGCCATCACTGGATCTGGCGCATACAAGGTCCCCAGGTTGACCAGGATTGTGGGTGCCTGGTGGAGCCACCGATGCAGCTCCGGATCTTGCACCTTGACAGGTGCAACGGGCAATAGAATGGGACCACAGGGGAGAACATTCTCGGGGACCTCCATCGGCCAATCCAGTTCTTTCAGACCTGGAGCCAGATGGAATCGGTCGGGTCGCCACGAATCCGCAAAAGGGAATCGGCCCTGGATACCATGTCGCTTCCGCCAGTCACGAATCTGTCGTTGACGGCCGCTACGGCGGTAAAGCTTGGCAACATCCATGGCGGCCCTGGTGTTGGAAGGCACAAGGCTCCAGGGAAGTGGATAGGGAAAGTCAGTCCCTGGCCTAGTGCAGAGTCAGCCGCATGCATTAGTTCATTGGGAATGCATAGTGAATTACAAGGGAAATTTCCACGCCCATCTAGCAAAAGGCTGGAGCCCATACACCACATGGGACAAGGAGGTCGTATAAAGAACAATAGCCTGGTGGCC
Organism: Aspergillus floridensis; assembly: GCA_012184565.1. NCBI lineage: Eukaryota > Fungi > Ascomycota > Eurotiomycetes > Eurotiales > Aspergillaceae > Aspergillus > Aspergillus floridensis. The sequence goes on from WOUI01000085.1 coordinate 9,660, forward strand.
CGCATTATACGCCGCGTCTCGTCCCTGGGGAAAAAAGCAGTCGACGAGGACAACGCTCGGTTCGATAGCCTGGACTATCTCAAGACAGCTGTCATACACCTGCAGATACTCTTCCTCATTCCAAGCCCAGATTTCCTCAAAAAGAGATTTGAACCCCTTCAATGCACCTTTATAACCGGGAGGATGGCAGATCGTACGTTTTCCTGTGCGTGCAAAAGCCTCACTATTCGAGGGGCCACTGAGAGGGTGAAAATGAATGCGCGAGCGAACTGCGTCGCTGTCGAGGCTGTTATCTACAAGCAGCTTCTCGATGCGTGGTTTCAAGGCCGGGAACGAGGCGATGTGCACGTCGGTGTCACCTCGCACCAGCAATTCATGGGATAATGCAAGAATCAGGTTCGTCTGCCCATGTTCACTGTTGGCAAGAAATAGCACGCGGGGTCTCTGTGCTGGTAGCGGTGATTGCGGTGGGGATGGAGTCTTCTTGCGAGTATTGCGACGCCGCAAGACAGGCGCTTGTTTTCTGGCGGTCCGGGGCTTCTTCATGGTGGGCGAGTGTACGTGCGTGCGGCCTCACTGCATGTGCTGCATGTAGAATAGACGACACGGTCTGGGCAGAACTTGGAGCATATGGGGATATAAATGGGACTGTCAATCAAGGAGGTGCCTGGCTTGGACGCAAGGTTGACAACAGGGAGGAATGCGCTTCTGTTTCAAGGGATGGTGGGATGGTGGGATAGTGGGATAGTGGGATAGTGGAGAGAATGGTATGATGCAGGGGAAAGGAGGGGCAGCATTCGCATGATGTGAGCTTAATTTTGAGCAGGAAAATAAGCAAAGAAGGTGTGAAGCTGAGATGAAATGAGTGAAATTATAGGATGATAGGAGGATAGGAGGATAGATAGTTTAGATTGCCTGAGTAGTAATGGTGGTAGTTAATCTCCGGATCCCTGGTAGATCTACCCGAGACTGCTGGACGTCGGGGAGATCTTCCCCAGAAAGAGGGAATGCAGCTTTTCCCATTCAGCCCTGGGCCAAGACCGGAGTATAAAAATTTGAAACCGCAATGGGAACGTGTGAGTAGCTCGAGAGTTTTGCCAAGGGAAAAGGGGAATCCAAAAATCAGAAAGAAAGAAGAGTCTGAAGCTGATGAGAGATGGGAGGATGTGGGAGTGTAAGATAACTAGTTAACTAAGTTGGTCTAGCCCTGTTAGTCATCGCGCTGATGCTCCCAAAGCTCTTTCTTTCTTTATCTTTCCCCGCCTCCAATCCAGCCATAATAATCATCCCTCCAAAAGATCTACAGCCAGCTTGAACTTTCTTCTGCTTTACTCTGTTCCCTCAATATTCCTCAATATAGAGTCAATTCATTCACTTCTTTCCTTCCCCTCCCTCTAGTCTTTCGTGATACCATCTAGTCATCTTCAAACACAATGCCTGAACAAATCTCCCATCGGTCCAAGCCTCGTCCCACAGCCTCCTGTCTTCCCTGTCGTGCCCGTAAAGTGAAAGTATGTCTCTCTCTCTCTCTTCCGTTCCTACCACCTTTCCCCTATTTGCTTTATCAGATCTATAAGTATCATTACCTTTTATCCAACTTAATTCCTTCCCCTTTCCAAAGAGAAACCGAATCTACCCACCTACCTCTAAAGACCCCAGGTCCATCAGTACATGCATGCCCCTGTAGCTTCATCAAACAACATAGAATCCCCAAAACTCTCCTCCAGCTTCACCATCGGGAACCACTCTCCCAAAGAAAATCGCACCTTATAAACCTAACATTTACAACCCCAGTGCAACCGCCTCACCCCCTGCGCCACATGCGTGGCACGCAACACCCCGCAAGAATGCAAGTACGCCGCTCCAGATACCGATCGTCAAGCTATTGCTCAAGCCGAGCTGATCGCGGGGCTCCGAAGCCGGGCGAACCAGTTACGCGATCAGCTGGGCATGGCGCGGGGGCTCGAGATCTTGGAAGTTGAGGATCAGCAGCCATCCCCAGAGTCAGGCAGTGAGCAGGAAGAACAGTATGCCTCGATCGAAAACGAGATCGGAACCGAGGCACCATCGCGGAAGGAGGAGGATCAGTTGGCCGAGCTGGAGGTGGTGTATGCGGCTTTGAGATGGGGAACGGGTGCTACAGTAGAGGAAGTCATCCGAAGGATCCGGAAAGGAGATCCCTTGGGGAACATTGCGCGAGGAGTGGAGTTGGGGATGGGTTCGGGATTAGAAGACGGTGTGGTGGTCCTGGAATGATAGAAGCGGTGGTCAGTCTGCCCAGAGAAAATAGAACACATTGCATATATCTAGTAGTCATCATCACATTGCGTTACGGACATCTTCAGTGTTGCACAGTTGGTTGTACAGGGCGTGGTGGTGCGAGCTGGGTTCGAACACAGCAGTTCCCTTTACGCAGCCACCCGCCGACGGAAACAGAGAGGTGGGACGAGACCACTGGATGGCGAGGCCAGGCCCAAGTCAGGCTGGCGTCAAGCGGAACAGAAAATAGAAATCCTGACGGATCACCACGGATTATGTACAATGTCGTTGGAAGGTAAAGGGGAAAGGGAAAACAAGAGAGGCGGGAAAGAGAAAACCTGGGGCTCCGCTAGTACTTTTGCTCATCAGTGCCAACCATGACTAAGATAGATCATCGCCCGGATTGCAAACATGCTGCTCGGCTTTCGTATCCAGCACACTGGTCAGGCAATCCATAAGCTCAAAGTCTTCCACAACGGCCCCAAAACCATAGCAGCGGACCTTGGTATTGAGGGTCTCGACGATGATTTTGACATCTTCCCGAGTCAGCCGACCATAGAGTTGGTGATTTTTGAGGCATTGCAGCGCCATGATCGGCGTGATCTGCCCCTCCGTCACCAATTGTCGGCTGAGATTGAGGAGCGTGGTCAAATTGACGTGCGGCAGGTCGTACGTCTTGTGTGGGTAGGTTTGCTCGTTCGTCGTCGTGGCAATGTAGCTGGGGGGTGGACAGGTGGCCATCAGCGCATGCCCTGAGAACGGCATGTCTTCATCGTCCGCCTCGGTGATCGATCGGCGGCAGAGGTAGTCGGTGTGTTCTCGACAGGGCGATTCCAGTCTGGATCAACGTCAGTCGCCTGGGATCAGTCACCAAGAAAACACACTTACGTCAAGATGAAATCAATTTGTAGCTGGGGATCCGCCTCGAAGATGCCGGGTAGCTGGATCGGGGCGCGGCTGGCGGGAGCGATCTGATCGAGAGTGGCCAAGGCGTCACAGGGAGCGGCCTGATAGGCTGATTGAGGCGGCGCCAGCTCCTGAATGGGCGACACATCGATCTGCTCAACGCCATGCGTACTCGGACTCAGGCTGGCAGAGACCGTCGTGGGCGGCGTGGTATAGACGGGACCTCCGTTAGGGGCGACGTTACTCGGCTGCGAGGCGACGCTGCTACTGGCAAAAGGACTCGAATGATAGCCCATGCTCCCGCGTTCCGCCTTGCGACGTTCGAGCTCCGGCTCGAAGTTGATACCATGGACCACGAGAATCTCTTTCAGAATATTATTCTCGTCGGAGAGCGTTTGCACCATGTCTCGATGTTGCACGACCGTTAGATTGGCGGCCGAGATCTCCTGCGTGTAGGCCTCTCGCAACCGGGACACTTCCGTCTCCAGCGATCGGATATACTGTTCCTTACGCTCCCGATGTGTTCTGCGCCAACCGTTTGTATACAAACAATGATTACCCCAGGTGGACCAATTACGTACCTCTGGGCCTGGCGATTCAATTCTTGTCGTCGGGTCATGGCCGGTTTGCTATCCGGCTTCGGACCTCGTCGTTTTGCCGGTTGCCCATCTAGCGCGGGGGTGAAATTAGAGCTGATAAGTTAGACGGATCGGACCGTGGGCTCACACACCTCGCGTGACTTTCTTCTGCGTACCACCACCAAAGAATTTGAGGAAATCGGCGCCTATGGTAGAAGGTCGAGATCCGGCTTGGCCTATTGAGTCGCAAGTTAGCTGGAGATACGCGACACAGTCGGGATACGGAAAGCGGAATGAGTGCAAGACAGTCGAGACATTTGAGTCAGAGCCAATGCCACACTGACTGCCACAGCGCGAACCACGGAAAGACGGGTCACGGACCATCAAGCATCTGGACCCAGAAAAGGCCGGAGAAGAGGCAAATCTTGGAATAATGATCTCAGAGAAAGAAGAGGAGAGTGCACTTACTCTGTGGACCATCTGGCGGAAGTGTCTGACGATTTGCGTTTGTGAGGTCTAATGGCATGGGGCCACCGTTCATCGAGGCCATGGTGGTTGTCGCAAAGAAGAATGGAGGAAGCGTAAATGCGACCGGCGCAGTCTGAGCAGAAGGGTGAGAGAGTGCGTGTGCGGTGGACGAGGAAATAGCCGTCGATAGAGGTGAGTGGGCGGTGGTGGGAAGAAGAGACGCAGAGAAGTAGAGAAGTAGCAGGTCAGGAAGTAGACGGACGACCGAAAGATAGAATAGATCGAGTGTGAATCTAAAACAACTCCAAGCTGGCCCATCTGGACCGTTATCAGCCTTAAAAATCGCGGCGTTGTGGTTGAGAAGCGGGTGGATGCTGGCCGTCGTCCAAGCGTTTTAAAGCTCCGATTCTACCTCGCATGGAATTGGATTGTACCTACCGATGGATGGACAGTCGGCTGTGTTTCCCCGTTGGGTGAATCCCCGGGATTGCGAAGTATGGATGAGCAATCACCACGAGCACCCAATCAGTATGGCTGAAGGGCAGATGAGGTGAGGAAAACAATTTTTTGTCCACAAGACCGGTCAAGGAGGAATGAATGTGAAGAATTAGAAGATGGGAGGAGAAAGTGAACGAGAGAGAGAGTGAGAGCGAGAGTTTGAGTGTGAGAAAGAGTGAAGAGGAGGGGGAGTGGAGAGATCGGATTAATGAATAACTACTAGTTAGTTAGCAGTGGCAAGAGTGACAGAGCTGGAATTGGCCTGGCCTGGACTGGACGGAAATGAATCTCAAGCAGAGTGATTGGTTCTCACTAAAATCAAGACTTAGAAGGAACAAGGAATGACTGATGATGATGAAAGGTGGACTCGGGATATGAAAGATCTAACTCATAAGCTCTTCTTCTTCTTAGTTCTTACCTAGGCTGTTTGTTCCCCACGCCTTCTTCAAATCCATGCATGTTCTGTCGGGGAAGTGCCGGGGACCATTAGAAAGATGGAGGATTATACCGGACTAGGTAGGTACTAACGTTAGCTACTACTAGCCTAAGGAGCTCAGGCCAGCTGATTCTGTACATACTCGTACTTCGTACTCCGTACATAAATAAATGTGCATCACTTTCTACCCTCCGAATTGATCAGTCCAGCGGGCAATAGCAATTGACATTATAGGTCTACTTGAAGGAATCCTCCGTAGCACACCCGATCCGATCTTGTCTCGGCATTTCCACCCGTCAAGTTTCTGCGAGTGTTGTGATTCGACTGCTAAATCTGGTTAGAGCTTCAATTCACTCTTTCCTTCAACTCTCACTCTCGTACATCGTACGAAAAGCAAAACGCCAGGTGGAGCTGGAAAGTGGATTCGATCGGCCAAGGAGCGAGGGGGAAAAAAACGGGCAACTGGTCATCGTCGATAGGCGGCTAGACAGACACCCCCGCCGAGGCTGCCACCACCATCTCTAACCGACCGCAACGGCCCAGCAATTGTTCAGCTTAAGATGGAAGGCTTCAATAGCTCTAGGAGTACCTGTAGGTACAGAATGAATACGGTTGCAAAGATACTCTTCTAGGTCATGTCAATAGGTAACAACTGGATTGATCTTCTTCTTTTCAGCGTCGCAGTTGGGTTTGTTGGTTGGATCGATCGTCCCTGAGCCGGTGCTACAGCCCACCTGTCGTCTGCTGTGGAACGCCTGCCTGCCTGCCTGCCTGCCTCGCTTGTCACTCGGGGACGCAGCCGGCTTGACATCTCAGAAATTCCGAAAGCCTGTGCAACATCAACGCGTCGCCAATATTGCCTAGGACCTTTTGTTGAGCGCAGCCTCTGCTGCGCCCTCTTTCCCTCTTTCTCTTTCCTTCGACTGACCGGTAATTCTCATGTACTATTCTTGACTCTGTCCCATATCCCACTCTTCCATTGTGTCTCTCCACTCCGAATTGTTTACCTTTATCCAGTTCAGACCCATCAGGTCCACTGTGCAAAGAAAGCCCTCAGTCTAATCAATCTAGTGGCCCCGGTCGAAAGTGGTGCTACCGTGCTAGTATCCGTTGCGCTCCATTAGTGGCAGGAACCGCACACTTTGTTTGATTGTTATGGTACGATTCCCAACGCTCCGGCGGTGCTGCGTCATTATTGGATCTGAGTCGAACCCACACCCACCGAGAACTCGCCTCTACCGGCCTTTTCAGGTACATTGTGGTTCGTGGATGGTGTGGCCGTACAGACCAATGGGGGCAGCTGTTGTGTCACGTATCTGTGGCTGCCGCAATATTGGTGCTTTCACATTTGTCACTTGCTAACTTCGACTAATTTGATTGACTTGGTAAATCGCGAGACGAGCGCCTTCCAACAGCGACGGTTGGGTTCACGTATGCTCGCATTCTGAAGCCTGAATGATGGAGCGTGCGGTGATCGAAGCTAATCGTCAAGGCGCGTTGCGAAAGCCAAATAGTTCGAATCACTTTTGATTCGCAATTGCATTTAGGGCGGCATCGCTTCTGGACAATCTCTTCAGAAGATTACTGAGTAGTGCAAGTAGCAACGAATGTAATTGTTCCAGCAACCATTCAGCAACACGTTCCGGTCGCAGATCGCACCCATAGACTATTTATGGACTATGTGTGGCAGGTAAACCCCTACGACAGTCAGCGAGTGTGACGAAATCACTAGATAAGATTTGTGAGCGATAGAAGTGGCCTTGAGGCAGTCTCCAAAGCTCAAGGCTGAACAATCGGCAAACAATAATGACGATCGTCGGTGGATGGTCACTCAATGGAGTTAGATGAGTGGTCTTCCGGACCGAAAGCAAAAGCCGAGACAATACCGACCAAGCTGTCCTGGATCCCGGGATTGTCTATCTTGCCCAAGTGTAGTTGAGTGGATTTTGAGAACTTGAAGGAAACTTAAGAGGTGCGCATGCGCCGGAACTATCGAAAGGTGATCAGCGGCCTAAGGCTAAAAATCTGGCCCGGACGGGCAGGCGGCGAGACTCTCAGCTCTTTCTCCGCTCGGCCTTTGATCTTTGCCCCTCCTTCTCTTTCTTTCAGCTTCACCCATCCACAGCCCCTTCACCTTGACCAGACAAGAAGGTTTAGGGATTGAAAGTCAAAGCGAGATCCACCATGTGCGCGCAGGGATTTGGTCCATTGCCTCCCCGATGCCATGCCCGACTCCGAAGTCCTCATTCACATCTCCGCGCCCGGGACCGTCCGTGACGATGCACGCTATCGGGCTCAAGTCGAGGCCATCCTCGCATTCCAGGCCTCCACCCGCCAAGTGATCACCTTGCGATCGGACAAGGACCATACCGATGAACTGAATACTGCCGACAGCGCACAACTGGCCGCCTCATCGGCGGCAGTAGGATTGACCGCGAGCACCAATAGTGGTGAAGCTGACGATGATAACCGAGACTTTAACACTGGCTCTTTGCATATACCTCATCGGCAACCAGAAACAATACCAGTCTTGGCTGGGGTCTTTTCACCTGGCCAGCGAACTCAGCACGTCGCCGACTCTCTCGGAACCCCCATTAGCGTGGTTCCAGACTCGCAACCCGAACAAATCCAGCAGGATATCCTCGCCTTGCAAGAGATCAATTCTCCTGTCACTGCTACCGTACGCGCTCGCAGAACGTTGTCACCTACAACCGATGTACATACAGTGAAGCGAAGCGGGGTAAATCCTCCAGTACCGGAGAGAAAAGAGTATTTCAGCTCTCCGGACCGCGTCCGACATGACGCTCCGCCCGTGCGACCACAGCCCGATCACGCCCCGCAGGAGACAAAGTCCACTGTATCTGTATCGCGTCGCAAATATAATCTGCCACCTATAACAGACGTTCCTCCAGCCAAGCGGATTCGGGTCAGTCCGCCTGGTATACCTGAAAAACAGGGAGATGACGAACCTTTGCCCGGAAGCCAAAACAAACCAAGTTATAATCAACCGAGGCATGAGCACGCACAATCCACCCCATCCGTCCCTAATCTCTCTTCAGCACTTGATACCCCTTGCCACGACACGCCCTCTACGAAAAATGCCTTAGTAACGACGCCCCTCAAAATCCACCCGCCATTACCCCCAGTCTCCAGATCACCCTTCAAAACCCACATCACTCCAACCCTCGCGATGCTAGCCACACGTCTCCGCTCAGGACGAACGTATACCCCTGTCAAACAAACGCGAGATCTGGACCCCCTCGAACGAGGCTACTGGTTCCTCCACTTGACTCTCGTTCCATCCGAACCCTCGCCATCACCTACTGTACCCCATCGCAATTCCGTCAGCACCAACACCAGTACAACCTGGGACGTCTCCTTCTTCACCCGCTTCTGGACTTTTTTGTCCGATTTCATTAACAAGGAGGGTCGTGCAGGCTGGGGCGTATGGTGCATTCTCGAGGATGCGCAGCCACCAGCATCCCTGCAGGAACCAAAACAATCGACCCCCGAACCCCCCATTTCCCTGCCAGGTGCAGCGGCGGTAGAAACGCAGCGCTTGACGCTCAAAATCTACGCGTGGGGGGAGATCGCCTCGCATATATACCTGCTCTTGTTTCTAGCTAGTGAGCGACGGATCCGGCGCATGGGGGCGCAGTGGCGCGACGGAGGTGATGAGGTTATCATAGAGATGCCGTAGCTTCCCCCCCGGTACTGTAGCAGATCTGACCAGGGAATAGTTGGCTACATTGGCTATTCGCCTACTTCCAGTATATAGATTTTTTTTCTTCACTCAATACCCAATATCAATCAAGTTTTCGTTTTCAATCTGAGCTCGAAGATATCATAAGCACATGCACGCAGTGGTTCATCCAACGTCGGATGGCAGATATGACCCGCCTTTCAACCCTTCCCCGCCCCCCTATCCAAGCGTTCATTTGTGTCTTATTATTTCAGGTAAACCTAAAGACACAGTCTATTTCCAAGCACTGGGGCAGTCAAGTAAATTGATTGGGTACATGGCACCCACCATCGAACAAAGTCATTGTGCCGGCACAGGTCCAGACAAGGACCGTAACAGGCTCCGCTGAGCCCCTCCGTCTCTGGGAAGAGGCTGAGCCAGATATATAGGGCCAACAGCCTCTCTAGGAGCAGCACCCAAGGCGAGATTTCACCAGCCAGCCCCGTCCCGCTTTTAGAGCCAATCCTGCCAGTTCAACAAGCCTCACTTTACCCAGAAAACCCAGCACATGGGTTTCCAGCATGAAAAGCAAGCAAGTCCACCTCAGCATGTTCAGAGACTCAAGTCGCGCCATGGTCAGCGGTAGCGAGTCCCGAAAATAAGAATATTACACGATTTAATCATGTGGCCGAGCTGTTGAGATGGTAGAAGATATGGTTGAACCAAGTCTCGAAATCCATGTTGTCCGGGTGCGGATCAAAGGTGGACTGAGAGTCGGGAGTAGCAGTGTTACCTGGACTGCGATAAGGTTCGGACATGTCAGGGAGCATAGGTAATGTAGTGGTGGCGGTGCTGCTGCTGTTGCTGCTAAAGTTCCCCTTTGTGGTCTGGCCAAATCGGAGCACATCAGCCACCGCGCGATAGAAATCCAAGTCCAGATTCCCCTCCGAGGCAAAAACCGCATCGATGAGGGCAACGCCTCTCTGCGCGAGAATGTCGCTCTTCTGGTCTGCGAGGCGGTTGCGTGCGGCCAGAATCGCCAGCCGGAATTTATCGGTCTCAGGGCCTCCGGTGCTATCATTCGAGGCGACGCTGACCTCGAAGCAGAGGATGATCGCGGCCGTGATGCAGAAAGCGGAGTGCGTCCAGACGAAGAAATCGCCCTCGTTGATGATGGTCTCATGCTCGCGTAAAATGGTCAGTGCAGCGGCAACACATGTTCGTCGCGTGTGCTGATACGAAGAAGAGTGGAATGACAGGAACAAAAATGGGCGGTGGATCATGATGATCTTTTCCGCGGCCGTGATCGCGAGACTGCGTCGTGCGATCCCTAGCCAAGGGATTTCGAGTTCTCTCTCAGCATCGGGCTGTAAAAGGAAGCGGGGGAAGCCCTTGACAACGGAGCGCATTCGTTTGTCCAGTAGTAGGACATGGGCATACTGCTCACGGAGAGGCTTTGGCTGGCCCATCGACCCCAGCCCATCGATCAGAGATGGCATCAGATCTGCAATTTTCCGTAGCGCCCGAACATAGCTACTCACCGTTGGGACTGTTTGCGGCATGTCGGTCAGGTCGTAGTCGTCCGCGTTCAACGGAGATCCCGTAGAGTATTGCGAGGGCGAGATGCTATAGGTATTGGTGAAGGGGATGGCGAAGTGATCTTGAATCAGCATCTGACACCACACGCGCTTTCCCACCTCACGCTGTACGGTCTCGATCCACGCCTCCTCGGTGTCCAGAGATGCTCCGCGCCGCTCTCGTATTCGATGCACTCCCAGACATTCTGCAATACGTACAGCTGCCTTGAATAGGGTGGCGTTCAGCTGACTCCGGCCCAGGTTATGGGCAATTTCAGTGGAGATGACAATCGCCTGCAGCGCATATATCGACATGTCCTCGAGAAAGTGACCGGCGTAGAGAGCTTCTAGCATAGCGGTCAGGAATTGATCCGCTGGAGGCATCATGTCTAGGTCGATATTGACAGCAGCCTTAGCTCGGCTGCTAATGCGCATAGCGAACACAGTCGCTCCAAGAACCGAAAGGTAAAGAGCCATCCACAATGCGTGATCCGTTTGTCCGGTACGCCAAAACGTCTCACACTGTTCGAGAAATGTGGGGGCATGAATGCAGTCATGGTGCCAAGCCATATGGCACAAGTGGAAACGGATAAGCTTCTCTGCACTGGAAGCATCCATACCGAGGTCAAATGATTGTTGAGAAGAGCGCGGATTTGCTCTGGAGACTACGGGTCGGCTATACTGACATCCACATTTCAGATGTGGAAAGCATCCGGCAGAGTCTCTGCCCCATGCCAGATGCTCGATGGCAGTCACTAATGATGAACCCGCTGGCTCCACCGGCTCAGCATGGTACTGTGCTTCATTTGGTCCGGGTGGTAGCGAAGGTTCGGGCACAGGTGGCTGAGGGTCGAGTGAAGTTTCCAGCCCCGTTTGGAGCTGAAAAATTCTATTCCGAACTTTTGATATGATCTGTGGTAGCTCTAGTTTTGCTGTAGCCGATGTAGATTCAAGAAGCAAGTTCAAATCCCCGACCAGTGAGTCGAGGAAGTCTACTTCCGCTCCATGTCGCGCTGCGCTTCGCTGCAACTGCACAATCTCACGAGAGCAGCTGAGCCTCAGTCGACTACATCGAGTACAGGGGATGGTCTTGCTGCATTTTCGCTTGCTTTTGGTACATTCTAAAGACACGAGTTATTCGCGAAGTCCAATGAACTGGCCCATGGCAACAGAGCGCCACTTTTACTCACCTCGACATGCTAGAGGCTGGCGTTGTGAGACGCGTCGAGATTGTGTAGGCACAGTCGACATCGACCTGTATCTACAACGATAAGAGTCCAGACAATAAGAAGTATTGTTGGAGATCAGAGAGGCGCAGAAGCGAATGATTAGACCACGGCGCAGCGGGGCAGTCGGTTGTTCGACCCGCACAGAGCATGCACGTGCTGAGTCATCATTATTGTGCACCTCACAAACCTCTCAAACAACTCTCTCGCTTCGCAATTTAAATGGTCTAAACACTACAGTACAAACTCTCACGCCTCCTTTTATTCTATCCCAGATGGTTTCAAGAACTGTATCCAATCCGTCTTCATAGCCTACAGGTCATGATCCCCTTTCTTGACCAAGGTCACTGGTCCCTCATACTCCCCTCTTCCCTTGACCACATACATGACCAGACTCAGGATGAAAATAGCCACGAAGATCACCACACTCCAGTTGAAGTTGTCAGCCGCAACAGGAAGCTCACTCGGCCAGAATGACCAGAACAGCGCGAAGAGAACATAGACTAATCCAATGATATTCACAGCCAAACCATAGCGGCCAAGCCCCCAGCGAGCAGGCGGCAGGCTCTCCGGGTGGTAGAGCTTTCGCCAGATCAGACAGCTCATGGAGATGGAATAGGAGAACATGAGCGCGGCTACATTGAGAGATACCACGGCATTGAAAGCGGTCTCGGAGCCAATGTTGATCAAAGCCAAGAGAGCACTGAAAACGCAGGTCAGGATCACCGAATTGACCGGAAGCTTACGCTTCTCGTCCACCTTAGCAGTCCATTTTGAGAACGGCAGTCCAAGATCACGAGCAAAAGAGAATGTTTGCCGAGCGGTGGAGGCGTTGAACAGAATGTTGCTGAGAATCACAGGGATCAAGATAATCGCCATCAGGCCATTGACTCCGGACGTATCAGTTGCCTGCTTGAAGACATAGATCAGAGGATAGCCTGACTCGTCATTCAGGGCGTCCTCGACGGAAGGAGTCGCGAAAAGCATGGTAATCAGCACAATCAAAGCCAGGATTGCATTGGCGAAGTATGACCATGTGATTGCAATGGGCACATAACGACCGGCGTCCTTGATTTCCTCCGACATGTGGGCTGTTGCATCCGAACCTAGTATAGATGATCAGTCTCCAGTCTTCTTCCTTTCCAGGCGATAATCACTTACTCAGACAGCCATAGATCGCGGAAAGTTGGCCCACCATCACCGTCAACCCCATCGAAGAGAAACCGCCAAAGTTCTCGAATTTGGTGAAGACCGCTTCAGCCGACTGCAGGGGAGCCAGGACCCAAAGCGATACCACGATCACAACCCAGCAGAGCACATGTGTAGCGAGCAGGACATTCTGCATGCGGGCCATGAGGCCCGAGGCGTACACGTTGAAGTAATACGCAACCAAAATCATGGCAAAGACAAACAGGGTGCCCTGCCAACCCGTAGCGTCATAGCTAGGGTCTCTGACGCTGATCAACCCTTGTATGATGGACCCTGTCAAGTAGGAACCGGAGGCCGTGCCTGCTTGCCAGGCAAGGACCGACATCCACCCGGTCACATAACTCAGAAACTTCTGATACCTGGCCGGTGCAAACTCCGAAACCCAATGGTACTGGCCGCCAGACGTGGGAGCCCTAAAAGACCACATATTTAGCTCATCGTGAAAGGTTGTTAGCTCGGGGTTTCCGATTCCTTACATCGATGCCATCTCAGCCAGGGAAACAATGATGAAGCCGAAACCCACGGTACTCCAGACGTATGACCATAGCATCCCTGCCAGCCCGCCATCCTGCAAACCTTGATAGTTGGACCTGTCTCTCTGTGAACATGAGTTCGAACGAAGCCCAAAGCTGAGGCCGTGGATTTCTTACAGCAAGATATATTCCCAGGTGGCTTGCAAAATAGCAGAGAAGCTTAGCGCTGCCAGCGGACGGATGTTTCTCTATGAGTTGCCATCTTTAGCAAAGATTAGACAATTCGCAAGGATGCCGATAGCACTCACCTTGAACTGCTGGGCCTTTCCCATGCGATCCATCTCCGTCATATCATAACGTGTTCCCTTGACTTCGTCCACATCGTTGTCTTCATTGACCTCCATGCTCTGGAAGCCGGTCACCACAGGCTCCTTCATGTTGTATTGTTGCAGATCTTGTTGATTGATCATAGGAGCAGGTTTCTTGAGCGCTCAGGATGGAGAAGACATGGAGGGAGCAGAAGGAGGGGGTCACGACCCAAAGAAAGTTCATATCAATGACGACCGGAGACTGCGGGGGAGAGATTCGGACAAGGAATCAGGAAAAGGGGCAAATCACGCCAGCGCCATGCAAATTTGCCTGAGACCGTTCTCCGTACCGGGGTTACGCAAGTTAAGGTAGACAAAGGACTGTGTTGCAGGACTAACGAGTTTAGTGGCACCAAAACCTCGCCTGCGCACGCCTCGATATCAACTAGCAACGGTCCGTCCGGCGGAGCAATTTCTGATCCCTGCACTCGCTAATCAACAATAGACTACTAGATTGACATGCTTATCTCGATTGGGATAGGCTTAGCCTACTTGTCTCTCAGTCTCCACCTGACGATTAGTCTCGACCTTCCCTTATCTATTACCGCCGCTCTTATTTCACCTCGGCACAAAATCGCGGTCCGGTGCTAGTTTCTTAGGGTTCGGCCAACTACCTTTTGGATGCCGCCAAGACTAATCCATGCATCGTCTGAGTACTTCGAGCCTTTGCCACAGTTCAGCCACGCTGCATCCTGGATTTCGAACGCTTGAGGGGACCAGCGGACCTAACCAGGGGGAGTCGCAGGTTCTGACCTACCAGAAATCGTTTTGGCACTTTGCCCTGAGTTCGGCTCCCGCGAGGATGCTTGCTCGACTTCGCAGAATCCACCCCAGCGTGGCATCCTCCTCTTCGTCTCCTCATGCGTTCCTCTTTCTAAGGTTGTAATATTCTCATGACCTATACCAGCTTGCCTCTGGGCATCTCCCCGCCTTTGGCGGAGAACAATGCCCATAACCATACCGGGCTGATCATCATCTTCGCAAGCGTGTGTCTTTTCCTGGTCCTCAGCTCACTGGCCATGCGCGTCTACGCAACGACGCAGCGGTCGATGGCATTGAGCGATGACTATCTTCTTGGGGTCGCAGTGGTAGGGAATCAATCTCTCCTTGTTCAGTCCTTGATCCCCCTCTAATGCCTGCACACGTCAAGACAGGCAGTCGCCATCGCGCAAATAAGTGTCGTTCTCTACCAAACGCACCTAGGCTGGGGAAAGAGCTCCGAACTCCTCGATCAATCCAGCACAGAGAGAATGGACAAGGTATAGCATATTGTCATCCACCCCTCCAAAATGCGGTCCATCACTGAACCCGAGTGATTGCCAGAGCGCATACGCCTCCGACCTGCTCTACCTCATTGTCCTCGGCCTCTCCAAATGCTGCACCAGTCTTCTATACCAACACCTGACCACTCACGCGGCTCGCTGGATCCCACGCAGTCTTTTGGGTGCGTCCATCATCTGGACAATAGTATCAGTCATCCTCATCGGGATCCGCTGCAGCAGGACCCAACCATGGACCGACATCAACGACAAATGCCGCAGTCTAGTCAGTTCTTTTATCATCTCATCCCATCCCCAACACAGAACCCTTCAAATCCGAAACTCCCCAAACCTAACCCTGCCCAAATCCCACAGCAACCCCACTGGACAGCAACCACCGCCCTGGACATCCTCCTCGAAATCCTCCTATTCATCTACCCCGTCAGATTAATCTACAGCCTCCGACTCCGCCGATCCCGCAAACTGACCGTTCTCTCCCTCCTCGGCAGCCGAGGAATGTATGTTCTCTCCACAACCTGACGCGATGACCATATTCACACCCCATCCATCCATCCTTTACCCCCCCAAGACAAACCCCCGCCCGCCCATCCCCCTTTCTCACGAAAGCAAAACTGACAGGGAAAAAATCCTAGCCTCCTAATCCCCCTAACAACCATCCACTACCGCACCCTGCTGACCCAACTCCACTCCCCGAACCCAACCCTCCAAGCCTCCACCCCGACCATCCTAAAAGAACTCTACCTCGCCACCAGCATCCTCCTCCTCACCCTCTCCTCCTTCAAGATGTTGATCGCCGTCTACGAGGACGACGACGGCCTCGCCTACTACACCAGTGACGGCGGCGCCCACAACAGTAAATCCCGGCACCAGAACACGACCAGGAATACGCGGGACGGTGGTGATGGCGCTGGTGGTGGTTCCCGCTCGTCGAGGCACTATACCACGAAAATACCCCGCGGCGGTCTGCAAGAGGGTCGGGGTTACAGTACTGATGGCACTGGTGGGGGTGATGGTGGTGGTGGTGGTGGTGATACCATCGAGGAGGAGCCGATCCTGGGGCGCCATGCCTGGGGCGGCCAGCAGCAGCTGGGGATGATGGGGATGGGGATTCGGAAGGACGTGCAGATTGAGGTGACGAGTGAGGTGGTCATTGAGTTGGAGGAGCGGAGGGTTGGCGATGATCAAGATGCGAGGGATAATGGTAGGAGGGGCGAGTCACGCGGCAGTGGGAGTGACTCGTACAATCTGGCGGGCGAGGGTGGACATGCTCATTCGAATCATCTTGCTGGGAAGATTGCTAATGCTGGCGCAGCAGGGTGGAAGAGGGATAGCAGTGGGAGGTTCTCTGAAAGGTTCGGTGGGATTTAACGTCGGCAGAGTGGCCTCGTTGGGCTTCTGAGGCACGTAAAATCTCGCTGGGAAGGCAGTCGATAGGAATTGATTCAAAAGTGGGCTAAACCCCGCATAAAAGTTCTGCGTCGTGGTGTCGCTCGATGGGAAACTATAGAACAGTACCTAAACTACGGAGCGGAAATCGACGATATCATGATAAAGCTTCAGACCAGAAGCGTGACTTGGGCTGTTGAAGAATCACCCATACTTACATGTTACTATAATAGAGAAATGGTCCGAGGAGAGAAGAACGCATACCAATTCCATTGAATGACGACCATCGAGCAGCATTAGCTCAACCCGAGAGAGACGGTAGTATGATACAACTCGGCAATGCCGATGCTAGGAAACTGTTTTTCGATCCCAGATGAGTAAACTGTACCACCATAACTGAAACCCCAAACTACCTGCTGCGTCGAAACCAGTTTTTGACCTGACCTGCAAATGGAGAAGAAAGCGGGAAAAAGAGACAAGAACCCCATGAGAAATACAATACAGACGCAACGAAGCCGAGACTTAAATCGAAAGGTTCAAACGCAGGAGTAGAAAGCCAACGCCAAATTTTTACAAGCTGGGCTAAATTCCTCAGTAATTCAACTCCCCACTGCCAGCACCGCCAACGGCATCAAGATCCTCGTAGCTCTTCAGACTGCGGCCTTGAACAGCCTCGCGCGGACCCATACCTTGTTGCGCCCCACTGGCATCGGGGAAATTGCCACCCCCCAACATAGCAGCCGCAGCGGGGTGGCCAGCAGGAATGTATGGGGCTCCAGAACTGGCGGGCAGACGACCTCCCGCTCCATAGATATTAGACATACCACGGATCGGGCTCAAGCGGCCATTACCACCCGCTTGTGCACCATGTCGGTTACCTCGGCGATCGTAAGGTCCGGTGCGATTGTTGTAGCGACCACCACCACGACGCACAACACCGGGCTGATGCAGGCCATGGCCATCACCAGGAACCATACCATTTCCGCTCCAGGACGAGTTATTGACACCCATGAACCCGGGCAATCCAGAACCAGGGAGACCCTGGAAACCTGGGGGCACACCACCACTGCCTGCGAAATGTGCCGGCATTGATGCCAGGCTGAACCCACGGGGAGTACCTGCCTGGCCTTGGCCAGTGCCCAAGGGGAAATGACCGTTGCTGTTGGCATCCGACCGGGAGGGCGCGATGCGAGCGGGATCGAGCACGTAGGCATTGACCAAAGCAAGCTATGACTTGTTAGCAACACCTTAACCCACGGGAAATAGAAGCACTTACGTCGCTGCGAATGTTTTCATACCACTCAGTGTGTCGCTTCTCGACGTGCTTACGCCAGAAATGATCCGCCTTGAACAGCTTCGTGCACTCAGGAACCTTGCATCGGTACTTTGACTCGTCCTCTTGCTTCATAAACTTGCTCAGCTCCTCCTCCAGGGCCTCGTCGACTGGCTTGCCGCCTAACTTCGCAATATCCACATTTTCAGGCTCAAGGATTTGCAGGAGCTTGTCTTCAAATGTCCTGACCCAGTTGAAAGCTCGCTGAAGCTGTTGTTCGGACTTGGAGCTGTATCGTTGAGACCGTCTTTCCTCCGCGGCGGGCGGCTGTTCCTCGCCCTCCTCGCTTGGCTCTTTCTTTTTGACGGGGAACGGCTGCCCCAGTGCACTAGCGCGAGCGACAGCTTTGGACTGTGTTGTCAGACCAGCACGTGGGCGACGAAGATGTCCACCTGGACATTTCCGAGCAAGCTCGTGGACTGAGTCGCATTCAAAGACACAGAAGAAGCAGAAATTGTAGACTCTTCGAAGGTACTCCACCATCAAATCCAATTTCTTCTTCTTGGCCAGAAGTTCCTCGTCATCCACGTCGTCATCTTCCCATCCCTCCCGCTCCTCTCCTTCTTCGGCCTCGCCCTCATCGATGTCATCAGTATCGTAATCGGACTTCCTCTTCTTAACGCTAACGGGGCCAGTCACAGGAGGTTGTAGCCATCCCTTGCCGCGCAGATCTTCGACTCTCTCCTCAATCCGGGCGAATCCATCCGCATGAGCCCCCATCTCCGCGTCCAATCTGGAAACCAATCTCCTCGCCAGCTCCAAATCCCGAGAAATGCGCTCGGGGGATGAGAACAGGTCCCACAAAGCCTTCTTGCGGGGTTGCGACGGGGGCACATGAACACCGACATGGCAGACAAAATCACCGTGAATTTCGTCGTGGATTGTCTTGTCATTAATAGCTTCGAGGGCTTTCTCAGCGGCCGACACGGTCACGTTTCCGTTGGAGTTGCTATCCTGATCCATCTCTTCACCTTCTTCTTCGCGCCCATCGCCTCTTTCAACGATGGGAACATCGGGAGCTGGGTGAAGCATGATCCAACCCATCCGATGATACTTCTTGGAAGGGTTAGGGTCACTTAGACTGAGCCATTTGAAACCTCCGTCTGATTCGCCCAGGTGCTCCTTGCAAAATTCTTCGATTTTGACACGACTCACATTGGGAGCCAAGGTCTTGATCAGCAAGGCTGACTGGGATAACGCCTCATCCCGTAGGTCGCCGCCTCTGGCTGGGAGCAAATCCAAGACACCCAAAGTCTCGCCAACAGCAGTTGTTTCGCCCTCTTCTTTCTCGATTACACCGCCGGCTCCGTCGCTCTCGCTCTTGTAAATACCTTCCAAGGTGAACTCATCGAAGATGCCGTTATCAAGATCGTTCTCCCATTGCTGATAAGCGCTCATGCGAAAGTCCATCAATCGGCGACGGAGAGGCTCGCGCACTTCCGGGACATATCGCTCTTTGAACCATTCCTCGTTGCGATGATGTTGCACGAAAGTGCGGGCCATCTTGGCTTGAAGGTCGACTTTGTAGGCGTCGTAAGCAGCCTGGATTTGTGCCCTTTCTCTGTCTCTGTCTTCGCGAGCCTCGCGTTCTCCTTTGACGCGATCTGATGGGCGTCTGCCACCGTGCTTAGCGCGTTCCTTCTCTTCTTTGATGGCCTGCTCAGCCCTCCACCATTCTGCAAACCAATTGAATCCAACTTGAAAGTCCAGGTTAAGAGGGTTAGGCAGAGGATTTGTGGGGATCGGGCGCTTGCCGGAATCCTGCCCCGGGACATAGCGATCGATATTGGCGACATTGGACGACGGCACAGAACGACGGTCGTCACGCTCACGCGCGGCATGCTCGCGGGACGCGCCGTAATAATCGTCTCGTGGAGCACGACGGTCGACCGGTTCATAGCGATCGATCATGGCAGGCGACCGAGAGCGGCCGCGACCCCGACGGCGGTCTTGAGACACTAATAAGTTCAAGATGTTATCAGTAGGCCGTGTGACTCAACAAACGACCAGAATCTTTCCACTTACCAGGCGATCTGCGACGATACGAATCGACTGGTGGACGGGTGGCGTAAGGATCACCGCCATCACGGCTTCTCCCGGGAGAGCCGAAAGTGTCATATGCATCCATCACAGCGATGTCCCGAAGGGAATATCGAACAGTGCGAGACTGGAAGTCACTTCGGGTGAATAGTCCGGATTGTGAGACTAGCAGGGCAGGTCGCGAGTTGACCCGAAAGTGGGAGGGACAATGGATAAGCTAAGATTCGACATCATCGGATTAGAGTTCGTCCTTCACTTGTAAGAGTGTCTCAAGGGCGGGACAATGATGATGGTTTGAAGGAACAAGGTGGGCAATGAAAGGATGAGGACGAGGCTGTAGGCCCTAAAATGGCCAGGGGACGAGGAAGAGGCATTTTTTTTTCTTTGTAAAAAGGACAAGAGAGAGCCAGAGAAGAGAGAGAAGAAGCAGGGTGCTCACGCGAGCCAGACAAAGATTGGAGGAAAAGGGAGCACAATATGGACAAGAGCACAGATGACGGTCTCGAGGGCCGATCACGGCGCGACGCGACGATGAGGAAGTAAAGCTTTGAAAGAAAATCGCAGGCACAAATGAAGATAATTGGCTTGATCGAAACTCGATTAAGTATGATTGAGAGATTGATGAGAATGAGCGAAGGGTATGGGGGGCAGGGGGGAGGGGGGAAGATGAAAGACAAAGGCGATGCGGAAGAGGATAGACTGAGCACGATAAGAGAGTAGTTAAGGCAAGGCAGGCAACCTACACAAGAAGCCTTGGAATGAAGAGGTCTGGATAGTCCACTTGAGAGAGCGAATTGGCGCAGCAGACGTCCAACCCAAGGAGAAGATCAGATGGAACGAGATAAGCAAACTCGCAACAGAGCTGAATAGTGGTGCGGATCAATCGGTGTGGGGGGGGGAAAGGGAGAGGAAAGCTGGAGAGGAAAGGAAGGAGGAAAGAAGGGGATGGAGAACGATGGAGAAAGATGAGGCTGGAAGCCCAGAGGATGAATTGCCACTAATCCGCATTAGGACTAGATTGCCGGAGGCCTGAGGCCTATGTGGTGATAGCGCGCGCCACTATAAAATAGAAACGAGACCCGAGTCCAGGATTGGATATTATTTCAAAATAGGTATCAAGTTTGATCACTCGAAATGCCTCTTGAATTCAACTCATCTTTCAAGCTCTATCTATAAGTGTTCTAAATCATGCTCAGAAGGCAGTGACGTCTCTCGCTTTCTAACGCTCTCTAGCTCTCGCGTCCTGCATATCCAGAGATCAAGCAGTATCCAATTTGGAACTGGCAGAAATATCGAGATAAAACTGGTAAACTGGTAAAACTGGCATATTTGTACATAGCTAGCATGGGAATCATCTGTCGGAAATCACGAGCCGGATCAAACACAAGAATTGGTCGAATCATCAGCTGGCCATGGATAAAGGACAACGAATTGAGTTCGTGAGAAAGACCTGGGTGAGTGAACCCTGCGTCTGGCTTGAGTCGGACACGAGAGTCTGGACGCAGCGTCCCAATTGACAACAGTCAGATCACCACTCCTGACACTCTTCCAGCCAGCTCGCGCTTTACCAGGTACAGACCACTCTTTGACTACCAAGCATTGATCCCAAAACCATTCCGCGCCGAGGCAAGATCAAGTGAAAAAGCAGGTTTGGTCAAGGAAATTTTAAGCCATCCATGACGGTCGCAAATACAAAGTTGTCAATAACATTTGGGGTACCCGTCGATAGGACTGGATAGCAGCCTGTATAAAGCGCTGCCATCGACTGTAAGAATTCAGACCTCCAATGGAAAGACGCTGGGTCATGTAGCATCAGCAGTGGCATGAACAACATAATCCCTTCATAAATCGGAAACCGTGCACCGTCCCGAGAAAAAGGAAAATAACAGAACATAATCATCTCACACATGCAATCCTGACAGGCTGAACATCATCAGATGTGAGGGGTGGTAGTAAAAATACTTCGTGCCAGCATAACGATATAAACAAACATAAGTATAAAGGTGGCATGATGAAGAATGGAAGAAGAAAATCGCAACAACAGAGATAATGGTATGAACGTAAACATGTGCACATCGCTGGGTGTTTCAAGCGAAGGGGTTGTAATATAAAGAAAAAGGGAAAACAATCAAAAACAACCATCCGTTAATCCATGATAATGATTAGAAGAGGACGCGAGCCTGCGGCCTAGAACGGCAAACTGTTCAGCCGTCCTCGTCAGACAGCTCAGCAGATTCGTTCTCGCTCTCCTCGGCACTTGTGCTCGCTTTCGCGGCGACGGTCTTGACCTTCTTGGGATTGGCATTTTCATCGTTGACGTCGCTCGACTTGCGCTTCTGCGCCGTGGGGGAGGTGGTCCCCACCGATTTCGTAGCATTGCTGTCGATGTTCTCCTGTCCAGAAGCCACGGCGCCGGCTGATTGCTTCTTCTCCATTGCAGCAACCTCATCGGCTGTTAAGAAGCGTCCACCGGGGCCTCTAGGACGCCGCATGGCATGATTGTGGCGCGACTCGTGCAAGTAAGGCTTGCGTCCCTTCGAAGTCAGTCGCAATTGCTCCTCCAGCTTCTGTCGGGCCACCCGGCGCTTCAGGATGCGGTGGAATTGCTTCGCATTCACATACAGTGGGGATTCATCTCCGCCACCGGCAACCATATCAGGAGAAGCCTGGCTTTGCTGAATTTGAGGTTGGGGCGGAGCCACCATGGCCGGCGGCACGGAAGGTCGGCCAACATGGTTAAGAACAGGCTGAGCACTCGGGACGTGAGGACTGCCCACATGGCTCATGCGACGCTGCTGCAACTGTGCACTCTGAGACATCTGTACTTGAGGTCCCATCGACGCCATTTGACCCGATATTTGAGGGGGGGAACGAGGGTTCCGATCACTCTTCACCTGAACTCCAGCCATGCGTGGGGATCCCCGAGGACCAGGTCCCATCTGGCCCGGCATCGAGTCTTGATGGATGGGATAGAATGGGCCCGATGCTGCAGCCGTCGCCATGGCCGCCGCCTGGGTGGGTGAAATTCCATACGTTTGCGGCATCGCAGCTGCGACGCCGTACGATTGGGGAAAGTTCATCTGCTGATGTACGGATCCAGGAGCATTTTGCGGTTGCTGGTAGTGAGACTGTGAGGGAACGATTGGAGAGGCCTGGTGTGTAGGATGAGCTTGTTGCATGTGTGCCTGGGGGTTAGTGGGAGAAGTCATTGACCCTACAGCAGGACCTGCGTTCGGGGGCGCTGTCTGGTAAGGGGCAGCGATGTGAGACGGGGCATGGGGATGCTGCCCGTGGGGCTGTTGATATTGCGGAGGATATTCCATCGTGAAGTCGCGACGAGCTTGTCGCGCTTCCAATCAGTGAGGCTTGATCGAGCGCCCTGACTGTCAGGAACCAGCTAGTCAGAACCAATAATACTACAAAGACGAGTCGGTTAACAGGAGCTCAGTTGTCGGAGACCAGGTTGGTAATGGTCAAGGGACGATGATAGGTCGTGAAGCAACAGTTGCACTTGGAGAAGATTACGGTCGTGCACAGAAAAATATAGGCGGCCGCAAATAGTCTGTGGTCGTGACTGATGATTCGACGAGTTAAATGCGGAAGGTCTGCGGATTCTTGTTATAGTGTCAGCATGAAGCGCAGCACCAGCCGGTCACTGGATTCGGAGTGGGTGGGGTGGATGGGGGAAGAGAAAGGCGCTTGCACCTGGGCGCGTACCTCCGCTTTTGTTTTGCCAATACACTCGGGACGTCGACAAGAGTGACTGGGCAAGGTTGAACGCTTGTTTGTCCAAACTTCTCCAAGCGACTTTCTCCGGCGGTTCAGTGTCTTTTGTGGAAATCTTTTTTTACGCTCTGCTCCGAGTGTAACGTGGTTGGGCTTCGATGCAGCGAACCAGGGTGTCCTCGATAAAATGTTGCACTTGATGCGTTGTCAGACAAAGCGCAATCGCTTCGGTGATAGCGCAGAGGTATATCTCCAGCACAACAGAGACCAAAAAAAAAAAAAAATAGACGGAAAAAAAAATAAAAGCTACGCAGTATAATAAGACGACAACTGGCTGCGCAGTTCCCAGAGTCAGTCAGTCGGACTGCTTGCTTGGCCACGTCCGTCTTGAGGCGGTGCTAGCAGCGTGGTCAGCTTCTCAGTCGCGACCCGGTAGTGCGGGCTAAGGCTAGTCCACGGGTCCCCGGAACTATAATGCGGCGTGGGACACGCTGATGTCAGGATGCGCCTGAAGGGGGGCTTGCACGGCTTTCTCAGCTACAGCACACAATTAGCATCGATCATCTCCACAAACCAAGATTTCAGCTTCTTGATTTGTGTGCTGTCATCCAGGGTAGAAGTGTCAGGGTGGAAGGGGGTGGGGAGAGGGGAGGGGAAGGCAAAACCGTGGCGTCTTCGTCCATTCAGGGCTGAAGGATGTATGCGTTGGCAAGCGGAATCATGATGCAGCCGGTGACATACCTTGTTAATTGCAACGCACTCGTGAGCCGAGACAAGGGCAGTGGTCTGCTTTTCGCGTGCCCTTATCAGAATACGTGTGAATTGAA
Source organism: Aspergillus floridensis (assembly GCA_012184565.1). NCBI lineage: Eukaryota > Fungi > Ascomycota > Eurotiomycetes > Eurotiales > Aspergillaceae > Aspergillus > Aspergillus floridensis. The sequence goes on from WOUI01000085.1 coordinate 33,932, forward strand.
CTCAAGGCTAGATTTCAGTTCGCGATGACGGAAATATGATTCGCGTCTAGCTAAAGGCGATAATGTTAGAGATATCAGATCCAAGACGATGGCAGGCAGGGATTGACGCGTGGTGATTGGGTCGTAACGGGCGGGGAGGGAGGGGGAAAAAGGGAAGCAGCAAGTGAAACACAACAGAAAGCAAGCATGACACGATCGCGGATCCAAGGGCACTTGGCGAATTAAGAAAAATGACAATGACAGCGACGATAGTAATTCAGGTACATATCAACAGGATAGAACTTCCAGGTTTGCTTTGCGTTTCCCCAGAGGATGAGAGGGATCACAGTCGCGGTGTGCGGGTCGCGATCGCAGCGGAGGGCAGAAACAGAAAACAACAACACGCCGCTGCTGCCTCGTGGTTTGAAACAAGGTTAATTACCTTTAGCAGCGATTATTCTCCGCGGGAAGGGAGAAGGTTCCAATGCAGCGCAACACGCAACAAATCAAGTCAATGATTTGCCGGAAATCAACTGTCACGAGGGGATGAATATGGATTGATTCGCGGGTTCGCGCTTTCAAGAAGAAGGCGGACAACAGCAGCAGCAGCCAACACGCTTACTTCTCTCCTCACACACCCTCTCTCTATTTCCCTCTGTCTGTTGCTTTGCGGTGCTGCCGCTGATGTCAGTCCGGCCCGGGATTGATCCGCCGAGTCAAACGCATCAAACATGGGAGCCCACCCTTGCCCGGGGTAAAAGCAGGAAGTATGACAAGGGCCAAGACTTTGCTTGTTCGATAGAATAACCAAACGGGTAATGAAAAACAAAAAAAAATTAAAACGAATCAAGCACACAAGCACACAGCATTAAAAGGCAGAAGCGTGCTTGAGTGATGATTGAATCATTATGACTGGGGTCTGATAGGAGTGCCGGCAATGAGAGCTGCACGGCGGTTGGAGAAACAACCTGGCTGCAGACCACGGGCGGGGAAGGGAAAGGAGATTGGGGGCCAGCCTCGGAGATGAAGGGATGAGGGTGTAACGGGATTGGGCGTCAACCAGATTAAGGTGATGCAATCAGAGGCATTGAAAGGAAAATAAGATAGGTCATCACAATGCAAAAAGAACTATGAGCAAGGGGTATGTATGGGATGGGGAATGGGAAATGGTATTGAACTGTTTAGAAAAAGTGATAGTGTTCACGTACCTTAGATGGTGATTCGATCACAACCGTGGTAGAGGCAGAAGAGAGATGAGGAAAGTGATCAATCACAAGAGGAGGGCGGATGGGGGGTGGGATGGGCAAACGACGATTGGGTTGGACAAAGACCAGATTGGTTTGATCTTGAGAGCCAACCTAGGGAGAGAGGAGCGAGTAGGAAAAAAAAGAAAAAGAGCAGAGAAACCAATGGGCTCAATGGGCTCTGTGCGGGCAGACAAGAACAGTCCAACTGGGGGGGTTGACTGGACTCCCTGGAGGGACACGCAAGGACTGGAGAGGCTGGATGACCAACGAGAGTGAGCAGAGAGAGAAAGCCGCAGCGAGAGGAAGGGGCGAGCGATGGGGCATTTGTACCGGCCGCAGTTGCGAAGGGGAGCTGACTGGCTCGGTAGCTTCGTCGACTTTCCAACCTTTCCAGTTCCAAACAAAGGTCGCCTCCAGGGTTTTTCGCTCCATCGGGTTTAACCTGTCTTAGGTAAGGCGGTCCGTCACTGACCGTCATTACCAACCCGTACTAGAAATTACCACCTGTATCTTCCCAACCACCACCACTACCACCGCCAATCCACCCGCCTACCCACAACATTTCCAGTTCCTTAAGTTAGTTGCTTTTTTTTTTCTCCTCTTAAAGGTTGGGTGCAGGCTCATCAACAATTTCAGGTGATCAATGTTATTTATCTATCTATCTATCTATATATCTATCAAAAGCGTCTGCGTCTTGATCTGGTCATAATCCAAGTGTTCAAATCATAAATTAAAATGCCCTTTTGTTCACCATCCATCCACCCAGGAACAGGGTTTCTTCGCCGCCCAGTCTGGAAAGCATCCGGCCATCCCGAATGCTCATTTTGTGACTCTCAGCAGGTGTGACCCAACCGGGCCAAGTGTCCTCGGGAATCGAACAAAAATTGTAAGACCGAGGATGGTGGCCGACCTTCAATTTCACCAGCCACCCCGTCCTGGGGACAATAATAGGCAGTAGCTAGTATCGACTGCCAGTCAGACTGCCAGCCAAGTGCTGATCAAAGGACAAGATCTACTGGCGATTCCTCTTGAACCAGCGCCTATTTCTTTGACATAAGAGTCTCTTGTGTGACTTGTCCATCGAGAGCTTTGGCTGGTCACGTCAATCTTCGCATTAGCATTAGCATTAGCATTAGCATTATTCAGAACAACTAACTACTGTAGGCAGTGCTTTAGCCAGAACGTGCTTCCTGCACCATGCGACCTGAGCCGTGAAGTCACACTGATTGTCCTTCTGTAAGCGCGGCCGTTTCTTGCTTTTCTTACCATACGCCGCACGGTTGTGTAGTCTGCTACTGGCCAGTGCGCTCAAACGTCAGCGGAGTTCATCGAGGAGCCATGGCCAATCTCGGTTATATCTCCCCTTCAGGAAAGACACCTCGGAAAATAATAATCAGAGGAAAATGCAAGCACGAGCGCATTCGTTCGGTTCTCTATCTATCTATCTATCTATCTATCTACTACAGTACCACTGCGGGCTGCAGACCTCTTCAGCAGAAGCGAAGTATACATACCTATGCGCGTTGGGGACAATGTTCATAAACCTGTAACAGCTCGCATCTGTAACTTTCCTTTTTCCTTTTTCTTTCTTTCACTTTTCGCAGGATGCGACGATTCTTTGGAAATCACTAGCGCTCGACCAAGCGCTGAATCACATTCTAATCAAATTTCCGACGCGACCGTGGTCCGCTATCGCATATTGTGGTTGCACACCCAACAACCGGACAATGAACCGTGACTACCGTGGGCTTCTAAGCGCCCTTCCGTCCATAGTATACTGTTGTCCCAAAACCCATATTTTCGTTTGGGAATCTCGAGACGAATATACAATCAATCATGTGATTGTTCCGATACTCGATGAGAGGAGAACGTAGACAGCTCGCATCCTCAAAGTTCTCTAGTAACACGATTGTCGACGAAGTGACAGTATTGTATCAGCATGTCACATCTGTAGCTGAGCTGTGTATGCATTTTGTTGTCGTTCTTGTCCGTACAGCTGCTAAAGGGGACGTCATGTTGCGGATGGTCTTATCAAGTCCGAAAATATATACATCCGTTCTGACACGAGGCTCGAGTCCCACTTGTGGAAGATCAGGTCCAATCCTAACTCGGGACACCCAAGCACCTTGCACAAGCATCGTAATGAACCCAGTCAAATTTAAATCCTCTCCGCATTCTCGGGCCTGCTGAGTTCAACACCATCGTGATTGCTAGTGAGATAGAGGGTGGATTGTTAGGCTGGTCTGTTCTCACAGTATACCACGTGTGAAGCTTGACCGCCTGGCGCAAACTTACCCGTACAGGAGCGGAACAAAGAACCTCTGTCGCATCTCCGAATTAGAAGCAAGTGACAATAAAGGATCCTCGCTTAACGGCGAGAAGATGTATCTTGGCACTCATATGGGTCCCCATGACATTCGCGTAACTGCGTCTAGCTTGAGCTTGTGTCAAGGTTGGGATCCGAGACTCATGCGTGGTATATTGAACCTCAGCAAAACGCACCCATCCAAGCTCTGGCCAAGTGACGTCAGGGCAGCTATGGATGAGAGTCCCCGCCACACCGCTCCATCTTGGTCGCAAACAGCATTGAGCGAGTAGCTGGGTGTGTTTTCAATTGTGAATCATCAAGCTCTAGACTATCCCATCGACGTTCCGCTCGATCGTCCCTCCGCGTCTCTGGCCGTATCCAGCTGGCGAGGTTTGCACAGTCTTGACTTTGCCCTGATCGAAGTGTAACCCACATAGGCGAGAAAGTGCTAGGCCGGAGGACAGACCAAGCGCTGCGGAGGGTTCCACTAACCGTTCTTTCGGGATGCTATACAATGACATCAAGTAACATAGCTTTTGGTCGCACGAACATAAGCCACCCATACTCGGCCAGCTGTGCGGCCTATAGATAGATCTAACCATTGACCTACCACTGCTCATGGCAAGAACGCGCTCTCTGGTTTGCATTTAGCCGACCTCCTCAGCAAGCAATACCAACTAGTTCTACTGTTTTCGAAATGACAACAAACGCATATTTGTGAGTTCAACCTATTCATCACCCGCCAAAATTCTCTGATGCAGCCCAATGCAATGCGCCTGTAGGTCTTCAAGTCCTATAGCGCGCAAATTATGCCATCGGCTGCTTCCTCACGTGGCGGAGAGCCTTTCTATTTAACTTTCCGCCAACATCGTGTTATGAAACTGCCGTGTTTCCGTGTTGATTGATGTTCTTGTCAAACTGCCGGGTGGCGGAAACTGCTGGCCGGACTTGATTATCGCAGTGGAAGAACAGCGTGACTGACCGATCGACGCTTTACCTTTTGCCCGGCCATTCTATCGGATCGACTGCGCCCTATGAGATACCTCGCTGTCATACGCGCAATCAGAAAGACACGAGATGGGGCCACGCCGAAAGATTGTATACCCTTAGAAATACCATCAAGTGAGTCCGATTACAGGGATTAGTCTTTATTTCTGAAACACAAAAGTTTCGTCAAGATCGAGGATGTCATAACATGTGGAGCCATCCGCGGATCACGAGCATGTGCTTAGCTGGATACTACATGGGGAATGATGTGTACGCGAACCAACAACCTGATCATAATCTTTCTAGAACACTATTTCAGTTCGACACCATGGGATCCTTGTGACGGCTCTATGGCTCACTGTGCTACACAGCCCAGCCCGCGCACAATTGCCTGAAAGGCAATCGAAGAACTGCAGTGTGGAGGCAAGGAGCGCGAAGAGTCCGCCGACCCAGGTGGTTTATACCATTTGTACAGCGATCCTCACAACGTCTACAAGTACAATGAACCTTGTTACCCGAGTCTACGTTCAGCGATACACTGCTCCGGGGCTGACTGCCATATTGGTAAACTTTGCCATTGTAGGTAGTAGAATGGCTCCTCCCGGAGAGTTGAGGGACAAGTTACGAACACATAGCACGAATTGCTACTCGTCAAGCTGTTATGCTGATCGATGCAGTGTACGCTTCACAAGCGCGACCTTCCATCTCAAAAAGCTCAATGAGCGAAAGCCCCTTACACATGATCATCATCAGACCGAAGTATTGCATCGCACAATTGAGGGTCAGGTTGAACAATAGCCAGCTGCTGACCTTTTGCAAGGGGGCGCGAAAGAATGGGCACGCAGCCCTCAACACCAAATAGAACGATTGCATGCTGCTGTGTGCAATGACACGACGGGTTGCTAGATATGACGCTTCCATGGGTCGGTCTATTGGCCACTCAGGCCATGGACTAGGCATTGCCTGCCAGTTCTGTCCTGCCTCGATTCGGTTCGCTAGGCTGTGTTATGCTACACTCCAGATACCGGGTTTTTGATGATTCGAGTCATCCTCCCCGCTGGACTACAATTTCGGTAAGATACAGAGGCTCACAGAGCGCTCACATGAGCAGTGATACCACCTTGATGATCACCATCGAGGAGAGTTTCAGCGTTGTGAGGTTGTGCTCGCTTCCAGAGACTTCTGTGTGATATGCGCCGAACTCTGAGTTGTGCCGGCAAAACTTCTTCTCTCCAGGTAAGGAGTTCCTCCTGCGAGGTTGCTTACCTTCGCCCCAGTGCCTTTGACGAGATGCATGATGGATGAAGGACGGGGATTAACTCTTTCGTAGAGGGGCCGACACATCAGGCTTGATGACACATAGGGTCCAGGAGCGGAGTACAGGCCCTGGTACCTTTGAGTCTGGTCCAAAGAATGGTACTGAAGACTCTTTCGGCAATGATTCACCACAGCATCAGTGATGCGATGCATTTCGTCCAAGGCTGAATCACTAGTAGGATGTCCCAATATTGTACCCTTTGTAGAAGAAATTACCTTTTCTCAAGGAAGATGTCATTCCTGTGTTAAATCCCAGCTGCTTAGTATGAGTAGACTCGGCAGGGTGACATTCAGGATGAGGCCGCGAGTCACCAATGCATGTTTACATAAGTGACTGCTACGTTGCTTGAGGAGAGGAATGGTGCTTATTGGGTAGCGATATGCCTTCACCAGACTTGGTAGAAACCAATGATTCTGGTACCTTACCGTCGGCTAGCTGTCCGTCTCTTACAGGTTCAACAAACCGATCCACCGCACGCTGCCAGCTGTACATGCAGCATTCGTGCAGACCTAGTTTAGAAATCGAAAGCAATCAGGGAGGTTGATGATAAAAGTACCTTTCTCATATATCTCACATCACTAGCGCCTGAAACAAGTTCGCCTGGATCGCTGGCATCAGAGGAGGTACGCGCTGTACTGGCTCTTAGGTTACGTGATGAACTAATACATCATGGTCGGGTCGGGACTCCGTGTGAGACCTGTGTGTGTTCAAGACGTTCAGATCAAAACGAAGAAGGAATCTTCCCTGATTGTCGGTCCGAGCCTCAGAGGCAACAGCGATAATCGTGATCTATACCCTCTTGGAGTCTTACTAGTCCCACGCGTATATGACCTACGGCCAACGAAGACCAAAGCCAGAAGCACATCTGATTGTCCCTGCGGACCCAAACAGTTCAAGAGTCCGACTGATCCAGTTCTTTTGGGTGGGAAGTCTATAATCCAAAGGTGTCATTGCGAATCCAAGTCTGCCTGATTGCGGTGACAAGGCGGGGTGAGGCCGCAAGGAATAGATGGCTACCTAGTACTTAAGAGATCGTTCTCTCAGTCAGAAACAAAGAGACAGCCTGACCCCGCAGTAGCCCTCCCTCTGGCGAAGACTTCAAGTTGTGTGGTAGCCAGGCCGCATGGGTCAGGAGGGGCTTGTTTTTGAAAAGATACTCCGAGGGCTTATGAAGGGTTGGGCAGACAACCAACCACCTTTGACAAACGTGAGAGCCAATGACGTAGAGCACACGTGAGAGGAATTGTGGCTACTCATACAACTTGCAGCTGAGCATAGCCCATGGCTTTTCTTGGATCTTACTATGCATGCTGATAAGGAAGAAATCACTGTACCTTCATTTCATTCCTCCAATTTCATTATCAATTATCTAGTTCAAGCCGCTGCAGTGGAGAGCGGATAATCTCTGGAACCGGTGGAACTGCAGCAGAGGGTAATCCACCATGAGCCTATTACAACGCAACGATCCTGGAGGCACCAGATCTATCAGACACCTTATGTTGGAGAAAGCAAATCATGATGTCGAGAGGACACATTCAAGAATGTGTGCCTGCAGATGAATGCATGGGTGAAGATAAAATACTTACCACCTGAGTCAGTGAGTGAACTGTTAACTAACGTTACCTAAATTACCTAAGTTACTTAGGCCAAGCTAAGTAACTTTTGCCTTAGTGACTGCTAACTAGCAAGTCCAGGGATTAATGACTAAGCTCCCAGGGAGACCCAACCGAGCTATGATTGGCCGGAAGTGTCACAGGGACGCTTACGTGATCTCCCTCGAAACCCGCCCCGTCTCATAGTGTGGCTTTTCCCCGTCCCGTGCTGCTGCTAAGTGACTGCTGCTACTGCTGCTGCTGCTGCTTGTGCTTGTGCTTGTGCTTGTGCTTGGGGGGCAAAGGTGAAGAAGAACCCAAAAACGTTTTTGCCAGTCGAGTCCAGTCCAGTCTACCGGCCCCCAGACCTCGATCCGATAAATCAATGCAATAACACTTCCACCTCCTCCCTTCTCCTTGTTCGAACCTTCGAGACTATCGCTGCTCGGTGAATCCCTCCTCTTCGATCCGGTCTGCTTGTCGCACTGCAGTCGACTCCCCTTCCGCTGAACCGTCCATGTTTATTGCGATTCTACTACCCCTTAGACGCGCCAAACGATCCGCCCGCAATAATACATGACGTCTTTGTTGACATTCGGCCTCGTCTGTCGATTTTCCAGTGACCCCTTTCCATACCTTGAATCTCGAGCTTAGAAGCAATCACCTGCGGACCCGGGCCAAAAAAAAAAAAAACACACCAGCTTGCGAAACATCATAGGGCGGCGCTCCTTGTAGCGTTCGCGACTTTTGTGTTTCCCGCTTTGTACTGTTCAACAACAACCCCTGTCACCCTGCCGTGTATCGATAACGACAAGAAGCGGAACGAAAACCCCGAAAGAAAAGGATCCCCCGTCCGTGGGAGTTAGACCAAGATGGGTAATATCAAGGTGGTGGTCCGAGTACGGCCGTTCAACAGCAGAGGTGAGTGAGCAGGGAAAAAGAAAAACAGCAAGGGCGAATGCGACGGAGTGGACTCGCACATACTCCTGGACCCTCGACTGACTGGCCCATTTACAATCCTGTCATCTAGAACTCGACCGAAACGCAAAATGTATCATTCAGATGAAAGGGAACCAAACGGTTCTCATTCCGCCTCCTGGTGCCGACGACAAACTACGCAAGGCTGGTGGGAAAGGTGCCGTGGAAGGGCCGAAGGCGTTCGCCTTCGACAGGTCGTATTGGTCTTTTGACAAGAATGCCCCGAACTACGCAAGCCAGGACAACCTCTTCGGTGATTTGGGTGTGCCCCTTTTGGACAATGCCTTCCAGGGCTACAACAACTGCATCTTCGCCTACGGTCAGACGGGTTCCGGAAAATCGTACTCGATGATGGGTTATGGCAAGGAGTATGGTGTCATTCCTCGGATCTGCCAGTCCATGTTCGAGCGCATCTCTGCCATCCAGCAAGACAAAAACCTCAGCTGTACCGTTGAAGTGTCCTATCTTGAAATCTACAACGAGCGAGTCCGCGATCTGCTCAATCCCTCGAACAAGGGGAACCTCAAGGTCCGCGAGCACCCGTCCACGGGTCCATACGTGGAGGACCTGGCCAAACTGGTCGTGCGCTCCTTCGATGAAATCGACAATTTGATGGACGAGGGTAATAAGGCCCGAACGGTGGCGGCAACGAACATGAACGAAACCTCTAGTCGATCGCACGCCGTGTTCACCTTGACCCTTACGCAAAAGCGCCATGATGCCGAAACCTCGATGGACACCGAGAAGGTCTCCCGAATCAGTCTGGTCGATCTTGCGGGTTCGGAAAGAGCAAATTCGACGGGAGCCACCGGCGCGCGGTTGAAGGAAGGTGCTGAGATCAATCGATCGCTGTCCACCCTTGGTCGTGTCATCGCTGCCCTGGCGGATGTGGCTTCTGGAAAGAAGAAGAATGCTTCAATGGTTCCGTATCGTGACTCTATCCTCACATGGCTGCTCAAGGACTCTTTAGGAGGTAACTCCATGACGGCGATGATTGCTGCGATCTCACCTGCCGATATCAACTTCGATGAGACTCTGAGTACTTTAAGGTACGCAGACTCGGCCAAGCGAATCAAGAACCACGCAGTGGTGAACGAGGACCCCAATGCACGGATGATCAGAGAATTGAAGGAAGAATTAGCGCAGCTGCGAGCGAAGCTCGGTGGTGGTGTAGCAGCAATGGCCGGCGCGGCTGCTGGCAACCTCGCTGCCGCTGACGGCATCCCACCCGAGGAATCTTATCCCCCAGACACGCCTCTGGAGAAGCAGATGGTTTCGATCCATCAGGCGGATGGCTCAGTCACCAAAGTCAGCAAGGCGGAGATTGTAGAGCAATTGAATCAGAGCGAGAAGCTCTATAAGGATTTGAACCAGACGTGGGAGGAGAAAATGGCCAAGACCGAGCAGATTCACAAGGAGCGCGAAACAGCCTTGGAGGAGCTTGGAATCAGTATCGAGAAGGGCTTTATTGGTCTCAGTACACCAAAGAAGATGCCTCATTTGGTCAATCTCAGTGATGATCCGTTACTCGCAGAGTGCCTCGTGTACAACATCAAACCAGGAACCACTATGGTTGGCAATATGGATCAGGGCAGTCATGTGGAGATCAGACTGAACGGCTCCAAGATCATGGCCGATCACTGTAAGTTTGAGAACGTGGACAACATTGTCACCATTATCCCCACTGAAGGCGCCGCCGTTATGGTGAACGGATTGCGCATCGATCAACCCAAGCGCCTTAAAAGTGGGTTTCGAATCATTCTGGGTGACTTCCACATCTTCCGCTTCAACCATCCGCAAGAGGCCCGTGCCGAACGAGTCGAGCAAAGTCTGCTGCGTCATACGGTCACTACAAGCCAGCTTGGCTCACCCGCGCCAAATAAAACCCATGACCGCAATGTGAGCAAAACCGGGTCGGAGATTGATGGCGACTCGAGTAGGGCCGATTCACCGATGCCGTCGCAGCCCAGCAGGGAATCCGATTGGTTCTATGCTCGCCGTGAAGCCGTCAGCGCTGTACTGGGGCCCGATCACATCTCGCATATGCCTGATGATGAGCTGGACGCCTTGTTTGAGGATGTGCAGAAGGTCAGGGCTACACGCCGGGGCCTGGCGGAGAATGAGGAGGACTCTGACTCGTTGAGTTCTTTTCCCGTACGAGACAAGTACATGTCAAACGGTACTATCGACAACTTCTCGTTGGATACTGCCATCACGATGCCCGGGACTCCTCGTCCCAATGATGACGATGAGGCACAGATAGGAGCCGATGCGACTCTGCAATCTGTGCGCCAGGATATGCAGCGGCAGCTGGACCGGCAGAAAGAGGAATACCAAGACAAACTGAGAAATGCTGAGACGTCATCTACTCAAGACGTTGAAGACCTCCGCTCTGAAAAGACCCGGATGGAGGAAGCCCTGCGGACAGCGAAAGAGGAATTCGAGGAACAACTGAGGAAACAAAAGGAAGCATTTGAGTCCCACATGAAGGATCTAGGCCAACCGGTACCCAAAGTCTATGAGAATGGCTTTGCCAAACTCGACGCTCGGGAACTCGAGGTCGCACGTTCAGTTTACCGTCACTGGTCTCAGCAGAGCTACGTTCGCATGGCCGAGAAGGTGTTGCAATACGCGTCGCTGCTGAAGGAAGCACAGGTCATGAGTCAGATCATGGACAAGAATGTTGTATTTCAGTTTGCAATCATCGACCACGGGCACAACATGGCCTCGTCTTATGACCTCGTACTGAACGGTATTTCCGGGGACGAGGACGTTGTCTTGGATGACGCTAGGAAGCCCTGCGTAGCTGTCCGCGTTATTGACTTCAAGCAATGTGTGATACATCTCTGGTCCATCGAGAAGCTCCAGCGTCGCGTCCAGGCTATGCGTCAGCTACACCAGTACATCGACCGTCCTGACTACATCCAGCATTTCAAGTTAGAGAATCCCTTCTCCGAACCCTGCTCGCCTCAGTACTCGCTTGTCGGCGACGCCGACATTCCGCTCACTGCTGTCTTCGAAACTCGAGTGCAGGATTTCTCCGTCGAAGTTTTCTCACCTTATACGCAGAACGTCATCGGCATTATCCGACTGTCTCTGGAGCCCTCTTCGGCCCAGGCCCCGTCGTCTACGTTGAAGTTCAACGTTGTCATGCGGGATATGGTTGGGTTTGCCGAATGGGAAGGGTCGGAGGTGCATGCTCAGCTCGTCGTGCCTGGGATCTCCGAGGAGGGCGGTGCCACCACGACGCAGATGATCAGTGGATTTGATGAAGCCCCGGTACGATTCGAGAGCGTTCACAGCATGAGCTTGCCATTGTCCAGCCCCCGCAGCGCCGCTCTGAAAATCTGCGTCTATGCACGTGTGACCCAAATGCACCTCGATAAACTTCTCAGCTGGGACGACATGCGTGACTCAGCCGAGCCGGCGCCCAAGAAACGGAAAACTCCACGGATTGCCGAAACAGAGTTCTATTCCGAAGAGAGACACGACGTTTTTGCAAGGTTGCAGATCCTCGAGTTGGCGGAATCAGGCGAATACCTTCCGGTTGAGGTTGTTCAAAGCAATAGCCTTGATGCAGGCACATACCAACTACACCAAGGTTTGCAGCGTCGTATCATGGCGAACTTGACCTATAGTTCCACCGAGAGTCTGCCTTGGGATGATCTGACCAACATTCGCGTGGGGTCCGTGCGACTGCTGGACCCTTGGGGCAAAATCCCGGATCAAGACTTGCAAACTCCCGACGTTCCACTGAAGTTCATCCAAGAGCCCGGTGTGAAAGAGAATGCAGACGGGACTTCTAATATCACTATAATAGGCCAGTGGGACTCCAGTTTGCACAAGTCTCTTCTTCTTGATCGGGTGACTGCGGATAAGTACCGCGTCCAGGTGACCCTGAGGTGGGACTTGATCTCTTCACGCTTGCAGGACCCAGTGCCCTTCGAGATTGACTTAACTCTCCAGATCCAGGGTCGAACCTATGTTCGACCGCAATCGATGTTCAAGCAATTCTTCAACTCCACGCGTATTGTGCACTCGACCGTTCGCATGTTTTCCTTGGTGGTTCGGCCGGTGTCTGCCAAGCGGGCGGCAGACCTGTGGCGCATGAACACGCAGAATGATTATGTCAAAGGCGAGGAGTATCTGACTACGTGGTCCCCACGCAAGGTGTCGCTCGTGCGGGACTATGTTGCTGCGCGCAAACGGCGGCGACGCATCGCCGAGTTGTATGCTGCGAAAGGAGCTCTCAGTGCTAACAGCTTGGTGGCATCGCCTATGCGCAGTGGACGCTCGACTCCTCTCCGGAGCCAGAAAGGCGCGGACCGCGATGCGAAACTTCTCCAGAAATACATCGATCTCTGGGCGAAGAGGACCGATCCGATTGAGGCAATCCTTGTTCGGAGCAACACCGAGCCTCCTGCAGGCGGGGCGGCTTTTTCTTCTCGGATCCGGCAGCCTTCGTCCAGCGACGACGAGAACTCGAGCTCCACTTCCGACGAGGCATCCTTGAAGCCGCGATTTGTGGCCTCCATCCAGACTCTTCCGAAGAATCCATCTTCTCTCAAGTCTGGATACCTCCTTACCCCGGATGATACCAACAGCCACTGGGTGCGACGGTTTGTTGAGCTTCGCCGACCTTACCTGCATGTTTATTCCGTCCCCGATGGGGACGAGATCAATGCCATCAACCTGCGCAACTCGCGAGTTGATCATTCCCCTGATTTTGCACGGCTTCTCGACGGGCCAGGAACGACGGGTGACCGTGGGGCGTCGAGGGCCCGCCATGTGTTTGCGGTGTATGGGTCGCAGAACACGTTTCTGTTTGCGGCCCGGACGGAGGCTCAGAAGGTGGAGTGGATCTTGAAGATCGATGAAAGCTACTTCAGCAACGCTGGGGCGCGGGCGATGACGAATGGTTCTTGATCGTGCTGCCCCCATCCCTCCAATTTTGTAATGCATTGCGTCTCTTTTTTCCTGAGTGATTGGCAGGCCTGGTGTTCATCTTTCGTTAGACTCGTGACAACCCTTCCTGATTGATTTTGAGATACCCCTGAATACCTTTGCCCCGATGGCGCCTGTGATCTCCATGTACATACATCTTGAGACTATTTCGACATAGAAGCGATCGCCTCCTGGCGTCCATTTGGGTTGTGTAGTTGGCAGTACGTACTGGTAGTAGTTATATACGTAGTAAGTCGAATTATGGTATGAAGCCTAGATCTGGTGTGGAGAGCAGACTTGATGCATACTCGAACGGAGTATGAGTACAAGTAAATGAAAGGTTGCCATGACAACCCTCGTTGCATCATGGGGGATCTGCGCTATCAACATTGAGCTTATCGCATCGACTCAACTGACACCTATCACGCATCAACCTGACACGACAGCGCGACATCTTGCAGAGGACACTTTCCAAGAGGAATGCGCCTCGCCTACGACCAGAATCGAGGATGTACACCCTATCAAAAGCGCACCTTCTCGCCACCGCCGCCGTCCTCTCCCTGATCATCACGACATTCCTTATCTTCGGCACGCAGTACTCCACCTCGGTCGCCAAATATGCGCTGAAGACATCTCTGCAGACCGGGGGATGTGCTCCGCCGCCTGTAGAACTTCCCATGAGCAGCAACACCACCACCGCCTGGGAATTCCAGGTGGCGCGCGACGGCAACAACTACGGGCTCACGGCGCCGCAATGCCGCGCGGCGTTCCCCAAGCTGTTCGTGGAGATCGACAACTCGACGGCGACCCGCGCGCAGAACCCAATCCGCTTTGAGGAGTTGGATCAGATCGAGATGGCGGATGGGATGGTGCGGGGGGTGATTGCAGATGGACAGGTAGGTTGCCCTTTTCCTTGTGTCAACCAACCCCCCTCCTCCCCTCCACGTAAATATCAAGCTAACCTCACCCTCCCCCCCCTCTACAAAAAGCTCTACATAATCTCCTACAGCCCGCAACCCGCGACCTTCAGCCGCGCCAAAGCAACGCTGCACGCGCTGCACCGCGCCCTCGCCGCCTCCCCGGACCCCCTCCCACCCCTCGAATTCATCCTCACCACGGAAGACTTCTACCTCCCGGCCACAGCCTCCCAACCCACCACCGCCGGCGGGCCCCCGATCTGGTCGTACACCAAACTGCCGCACCACAGTCACACCTGGCTGATGCCCGACTTCGGCTACTGGTCGTGGCCCGAAGTGGCCGTCGGGCCGTACCGCGCGCTGCGCGCGCGCATCGCCGCGCTCGAATCGTCCCTCCCCTTCCCGCAGAAGCGCAAGCAACTCCTCTGGCGCGGCAGCACGGCGACCAACCCCGCCGTTCGGGGGACGCTCCTCAAAGCCGCGCAGGGGAAGAGCTGGGCCAGTGTGCATACCCTGGACTGGGATTCTGGCTCCGAGTCGTCAGCTGGTTCTGGCTCAGGTTCCGGCAAGGGCATGCCGGAGGCCTTCCTCCCGATGCACGAGCACTGCGGCTACATGTTCCTGGCGCACACGGAGGGGCGCAGCTTCTCCGGCCGCGGCAAGTACCTCCTCAATTGCAAGTCGGTGGTGCTCTCGCACCCGCTGTCGTGGCGGGAGGCGCACCATGCCGCCCTGGTGGCGGCGCCGCATCCGGAGGCGAACTATGTGGTGGTCGAGGAGGAGGGGTGGGGGGATTTGGACACGAAAATGCGGTGGTTGATTGATCATCCCGAGGTGGCGGAGCGGATCGCCGAGGAGGCGGTGCGGACGTTCCGGGATCGGTATCTGACGCCGGCGGCGGAGGCGTGTTACTGGCGGGAGCTGGTGGGGGCGTATAGTCGGGTGTTGGGGTTTGTGCCTGTGTTGGAGGGGCGCGAGGGGGTGGTGGCTTTTGAGGATTGGGTTTTGGGGGTTTCGTAGGTTGGTGTCTTGGGGGAGAATAAAAAAGACGGGGGTCCGGGGGGGGACCCCCGGGTACGGTGATTTGTATACTTTGTATATCTTGTATATGGTGGTTTGTGGGGTTTGGTGTTGACGGTGTTGTTGATGTTGTGGGGTTATGAAGGTATGATTTATGAGGCTATGAATTTGGAATCTAGGTGTTGGGTTGGGCTTTTCCCTGGTATATGGAAAGACGGGGGTCCGGGGGGAACCGCCGGGATCGCTCTCTTCTACAAGTAAGAGGAATGGACTTAAAACTACTGCTACTGCTGCTGCTGCGCTGACTGTACCAGTGCAGTATATAATCCGCTATATGTATTCGCTATTAACAGTATAAACACTAAACAACTCCGAGCACGCCCACAAGAAGTCCACATCCACATCCTACACAACAACCACATCCTCCCCTTGAATGTCCAACCTCGCCGCATACGTACACCGCCTATCCCCCCCACAGAACCCATGAAACAGCATGCGGTCCCCGCACCCACACACTGTGCCACCCCCCGGCGACGTCAGATTCCACTGGCCCGAGGCGAACAATTGCCTTCCGGACTTGGTGTACGGGCCCGTGATCGACTTGCTCGTCGCCCAGCGCACATCGTACTTGGGGTCCGTGTAGCAGTGCGTCGAGTAGAACAGGAAGTACGTGTCGCCGTGCAGGATCAGGTTGGGGGCCTCGACCAAGGGCCCGTCGCTGTCGTCGCGGTCGAGGATCTGCACCGCGTCGCCGACGGGCGTGAACCCGTCGTCGGCGACCTTCTGCAGCAGGATCGGCGTGGGCTTGAGCGGCGCGATCCCGTTGTTGCAGTCGCCGCCGTTGCCGATGCTGTTGCCGTCCACCTTGAATACCACGTAGCGGCTGCCGTCACGGTCGAGGAAGCCCGACGGGTCGATGGAGCCGCCCTGGTCCAGTCGGCAGGACAACGGGGTGGGGTTGGGGATGTAGGGTCCCGTCGGGTCGGTGGTTACGGAGACGGCGACGCCGACGCAATGGTGGCGGAGGTCGTCTTTGGCTTCGCCTGAGTAGTAGAGGACGAATCTGCCGTCGTTCTGATTCGGTTTCCTTGGTTAGCTCGGTGGCCAAAAGAGTGTAGAGGGTAAAAGGGGGCCTGGCTGATCATCTACTGCCCGCCCCCCCCTCCCTGAAAACAGCTTCGGCTTGCTAACAAAAAAACGCCTGGAGCATACCCGCTGTACTACATCTGGAGCCCAGTGGTCCACGGCTGTCTCCCAGCCAGCCAGGGTGGGCATGGCTTCCTTATCCAGCAGAGTCCAAGACTCGAAGTCAGGGGATGTGGCCACCTGGACGGTCTTGCCGTTGCCGTTGGTGCCAAACGCGTACCATGCCCCGTCATCACCCTGAACGAAGCCGGGGTCGGGGAAGTCGGAATCAATGGCAAGCCAAGGGCCTGCGGATCGAGGCGCGATAGGAGAGCCTAGTACCGGCGCTGTTGCTGCCAGCAGAAGCCCCAAAGGCCAACGACCACCCTGAATAAGCCGCATTGGGGATTAATCATAAACACACTCAGTATAAAAGAAACTGCAAGTGCAGGCCAGTCACCAGGAAGACAATGCACACCATCGAAAATGACTGGACCGGGCCGTTTTATATCGGAGACGAGCAGAAATTCCTCAGCAAAGAGGCGGGTCATCCATTGCGTTGACGACTTTTAGTTGGATATACTGGACCTGAGCTATAATGAGCTAATTCATCAATCAGTTGACCGGGCGTCTCAAGGACCAAGCAGGATTGAGTTTCTTGGTCCGGGTTAGGATGCAACACATGGCCCCAGTCTAGGGGTAACAGTTATCTCGTTGCGGGGACAAAGTCTCCGGCCTCCTCCTCACCGGGCCAGAGGTCTAGTGACCGTGCTTGAGCTCAGTAGCGCAGCATAATTGACCAAGAAAATCGATCGATCGATTGTGACTGGTCTGGCGGCTGGTAGGTCGAAAGGATCGCCGTGCAACTGCCGCAAGCCTGCCCTTTCGAACCGACAGCAAACGGTGCGCACGACCTGCAGTCGGCCATTGAGGTGAGCAATTGACGTTTCATCAACGACTTGTCAGTCTGGGCGAGCGGACCAGAAACAAAGCGCGGATGTTGGTAGGGGTATGGGAATTCCTGAAAACAGGAAGGAAAACAGGAAGCGCATCTTTGTACCCTAGTGAGTGCCAACTTAGCCCCATGATTCCCGCAAGCGTGATACTAGATCACAACTATAGGGAAGTTGATGGATTAGACTCAAAGTATGAACCTTCTTGTAAAAGTATAAGAAATCATCAATCGAAGGGTAGGGAGGGGTGAGTGAAAATGCAAGGACAGCCACCAAGGGGTAGCACGGAAGTTGATCATACCACTCCAACATGTATGTTTGTGTGTGCTGAATACACTGGAGGTGCATCGACACAACAATTTCCTATCTTGCAAGTTCAAAAGGAAACCAGTATGATTGCTGGACCGGACTGGATTCACAGTGCCGTGCATACAGTATCTTGTGTCTGATAGGCGCAAGGCGCAGTGCTTGGAAAGTCAGCCACTGCCGCCGCTTCAGCATTTCGTGCCTGACTCGTGCACCACCACCGCCGGGTTCCAAAGCCCAACAGCAATTAACATTGTCGGGTCCGCCAGCCAAGATGCGCCCATCCAGATGCCGTTGCCCTGTGGAGTGTGGACGGTACCTCTGAATGATGGCCCAAAAGACTTGGCAGCGCCAAAAAGTGACTTGGTCAAGAGGCAAACGTCCACCCTCAAATCATTCCTCGGCCAAGATTTCGGGCAGTCAGTCGCTTGCTCACCTTACGTCCTTCCAGCAAACAACCAATATCAACCAAGATCCTTCGCGACAAGCCAGAGCCTCAAGGACACCGCAAGTCTGCTGACTCACGATGCATGACAACCTTCTTTTCTGCATCGTCGACGTCAGATCCAGCGGTGCTGGTGGTAGACCCTTGATCTGTGTTGGGTCCCTTGCCTTATCGCCATGCCTTATCACCTGAGCGCCGCCCCAACAGCTTTCACCTTTCTGGATGGTATTCGAAGTCATGGTAACGGTCATCCGGCATATCGGAGTGTGCTTTTCCTCCTTTGAGTGGAGGATCGACTTAGGTTGACCATGGAACGGGAAAACCCCGCGTTGTTTTGCCACATCAGGTGAATGGACAGACGATGGAGTCGTGTGAGATAAGCTCTTCCAATCCGAAATTCCCATGTGCGTACCCGGGAGAATGGATACTGAGTACTCAGTAATATGTCCCCCGCATTTGAGGAATTTGGGGGGAGTTGCGGGGAATTATCCGCAAGTCGTGTGTCGATCGCGGCCGCTTTTTTGGATCGGGATCGGCAAATGGAAAATTATCAGGCGCTGGATTAGGGTAGCATAAAGAGAAATGATCTGTGGGTAGAGTCGGATGTGACACTGTACACAATTTGCGAAGTTTCGTTAGGAGGAGAAGTGGAAGTCGAGGGGAAGGTTGTTTGTGGATTTTCGGGTTTCTCTTTCTGGAGTAGCCTCGGCTGACTGCCTCGCGACCATTTCGCACTTTATTTGATCATCGTTGGAATAATAGATTCTATTGTCATTACTACTCTGAGTAATACTACCAATTAGGCTGTCTCATGGATCTTGATCTTGTTGATTCAACAGCATTGTAGCATATGAAATCACATGCTTTACTTGCTCGAGTTCAACTTTTCAAGACGCATCTCGCGTGTCTCGCGCGTGCTCTTCAGCCACTGCTCCACCCCATCAATCGCCTCCTGAGGGTTGTTCTTGTAGTTCAGAAGATACCCCTGAACCTCTGCAGCAGTAAACTCACCAGAGGGAACCTGTGCTGCAAACTGTCGCGCCAAGGTCGAAATATCCTCCGGAGTGATCACAGGAGATTGCTTCCCATTCACAGGCTTCACCCCGTTGACCATGGAGTGCCGGGTCTTTTCAAGACTACCTCCCGTATCTGCAGAACGCAAATCACCCTCCAGCATGGAATAGATAGACGCAAAGAGTTCCTCGACATCGTGGCTCTGCGCATAGCCAAACCCGATGCTCATATCCACGCGTCCAGGACGGAGCAGCGCGGCATCCAGCTTCTCGGGATGATTGGTAGTCATGATAAGAATGCGACCCTCGCTGGCGGCCACACCGTCAATGACATTGAGTAGACCGGAGAGCGAGATCCCCTGCTTCTCCGGAGGGCCGCCCTCAGCCTTGTCTCTCGGCTTCCGGGCAGAGGCAGCGTTGTCGGTGTCCTTGTCCTTGTCATCAGGCCCGCGTTTCTGCGTCATACCCGCACAGTCGACATCCTCCAGGAGCACAATACATCGCCGAGGTAGTCGGTGAAAGAGGCCCATGAGATCATCCTCATCCAGACTTCTGGAACTCAGATTCAGTAGATACAGTGGCACGCCCAACACCCCGGCAGCGGCGAAGCTCAAGCTCGTCTTGCCGGTCCCCGGAGGTCCGTGAAGCAAATAGCCGCGTCGGTACGGGATCCCGCGGTTGGAGTACCATCTTCTAGTCCTTGGATGCAGGTATTCCTGGATGTCATTAACAAACTCATCTTTCTGGGTCTGGTCCAGCACGACAGTGGAGAGTGCCCTCGGCGCACGCGCCATGCAACGGATCCAGTCGGTACGGCCATTCGCCTTTTGACCCCGATAGATGACCGTACTGTTACCGTCGCGTGCAACATACGCCGCCTGCGCCTCCGCGAGCAGCTGCTTAAGGAGCTTAGTGTCCCGTCCAAAGCACGAGATAATCAGGCGTTCCGAGTTGTCCTGCATGTACAAGGAGTTGGTGGACGGGTCGCGAACGCGATTGAGGAAGATCAGGCGGTTCTTGTACCGGAAGCGATGGACCCCATGAGCTGGTGTAAAGCGTAAGCGCTTTGTGCGGTCCCGGGCGATCATCTTGTTCCAGTACTCATCAAAACTGCTCCTTGCCATCTCTTCCTCATCGATTTCCTCTTCGGATTCGTCGTCCGAGTCATCCGAGTCGTAGTAGTACCGATCAACGGAGAGCTGGGTGCTGGCATAAATGTGCCTGGTGCTTTGCATGTATCGGTGGCGCGAAATCCAGAACATGAGGTAAATGTAGACATCGTCGTAGATGCGGACCTCAGTCGAGGCCATGAGATGGCTCCGGAACAGGCTCTGAACATGATGGGACACATGGTCGGAGGCAAAGTAGATACTAATGGCCGTGAAGATGTATGGGATGTAGAGCGAAAGGTCAATATGGAGGTATGATAACAGGAGCCGCGAGATGAACGCATACCCGGGGATGAGCCCCTCCAGGATGGCGGTTTCGGAGGTATTGAAGATTGGAGTGGTCGAATTCATGTTGATGAGTATAGGAGCCGCAGCTGAAGGCTCGTTGCAGAAACCAAGCATGCTTGAGAGGGCCTCGAGAGAGATTTATAGGAACGAATCATGAACTGTGTGTGTGTATTACAATCGGATCAATTCTCGGATCCAAAGCTGAGCAAAGTACAGTACCTTGTATTCAAGCTTGACCGGGACGCAGGCAGCAGACAAGGCTGCGCTCAACAAGAGAGACAAAGGCCCCTAGGTAGAGCAGGTAGAGCAGGTAGAAAGGGTGAGACCTTGCTGGAAGAAATTCACTCTTTATAGCTTTCTCGCTCTTGTGGTCAGCCAGGCAGCACGACAGTGTGTCAGGCAGCCACGAGCTAGGGAATGCCGTATGGTTCCAGACCACATTGCTGCACCATGATTTATCAAATCAGGGTAACTCAAGCCGACGGGGCTGTGACTGGATGGACTGCAACGAGACTTGAGTCACCGACAGTGTCACTTAGCAGGCTGTAGTGAGAATCAGTGGAAGGGAAGGATCGCCACAAAGGGACAAAAGGAGGCTCAGCTCAGCCGCACTGTCTTGCACATGATGTCATCCTGCAGGCGGGCTCCCATTTCGGGAAATCGTCAAAATTTGCCAGAAGTTCAATATCTCTAGTATCAATTGTGGGTATCTCGAATTAATATATGCTGTATGTGGTACTCCCACCAGAACACCCAACAAGACTGACTGAGAGGTCGGTGTAGATGTAATGAGAAAAGGGGAAAATGTGATGGATGAATGAATGAATGAATGAATGAACAAGAATCATCATCTAGGACGACCCCGTCACAAAATTATCTTTGACAGTGTCAAACACATCAGCTGCCCAGTCCTTGGCCTCTTCTATCTTCTCCCACAACGTTCCCCACCAGTTCGGACCCGTTTCATCCTCGCTTTGTGAGCTAGTCTCCGGTGGCGTATCAACCACCATGTCAGCTGAAGACGTGGGACTGGCAAGAATCACGGACGAGGCCGTGGTTGCTGTCGTCGATGGCTTAACGAGCTCGACGACGGTGGTCGTGACTGATGGTGGGTCAGAAGGATCCTCGAGGGTCGGCGAATCCTCGTCAGAATGTAGGCCCACCGGGCTCAGAGGAAGACGAAGAGTTCCATTGTTGGGGTGTGGTGTCACCCCGAGGGAGTCACAAATCAGGTTGTAGACATTGATGTTTTCTAAATGAGTCAGCTACCGGCTAAAGCGTGCAGAAGCGAATTGAATACTTACGGAAGACTTCCAACCGGCTATTAGGTTCATGGGGGAACGCAGGGCCTCTTGCTATGAAGATCGCCCGCATTAAGGGGTGTTCATGGTCGTACCCATGGATTCCTTTCGGATGATAGACTTCTCCCTTTTCTAGGGCTTGTTGAGCATCGAAATCCGGCCGTTCGACAATTGCCCAACCTGCCTTGGGGATCACCCAAAGAGGTGCAATCCGGTCGTTGTTTTGAAAATGGTATCGTTTGGGCATGTTCTCACGCGTGTAAACTTCCAGCGCATGAGAGAAGTTGGATGCCACGCTCTCGAGCTGAGTCTGGAGAACTGCAAGGTCTTCCGGCTGCTTGGGGCGAAGCCCACGCAATGGCCAGCCATCAATGCGGGCGACCAAGCTTAGGTCAATCAAGTCTTCCAGCTGCACCAATCTTTCGGTAGCAGTACTGGCCATGCCATGGTCAGAAACAATCACAACGTTGACGATCTCAGTCAAGTTGCGATCTTGGAGGCCTGTAAGAAGACTAGCAAGCATGGAGTCAACCTTCGCTATTGTGCCCCGCGTCTCCGTGCTATTGGGCCCGTACAGATGCCCATCAGCGTCGACATTGGGAACGTAAGCAGCAATGAACTGCGGGCGGGACGATTGCGTCTGGTCCTCCACGCCAGGGAGGTCCAACAGGCCCAGGATGCGGTCAACTTTTCGCGAAAGTGCTTCGGAGCCATTGTAGCGATCGAGAAATGTTGGCTCGACACCACCGATATGTGCCTCCGAACCTGGCCACATATGAATGGCAGCCCTCACGCCCTGGTTCTCAGCCGTCATCCAAAGAGGCTCGGCATTCCACCATTTAGGCTGCATGCTAACGCTGGGATGGGTGTAGTAGAACTCATCCTCCATATCTGGGTCCCAGAATGTGTTTCCAACGATTCCATGACTTTCGGGATATAGTCCAGTCACGAGGGTGAAGTGGTTCGGGAATGTCACACTAGGAAAGCTGGGCAGCATGTATTGGGGAGAGACACCGTTCGCGATCAAGGAGTTGAGGGCCGGGGTCAAGCCCCGGTTCAAAAAGTCCGCACGAAAGCCATCGAGAGAGATGAGGATTGTAGTTGGCGCAAAAAGAGCGGTGCCGTTGGATAAGAAACGTTTCGAGGAATGTGAGGCTCGAAATTTCGTGGATGCCTTGTAGGCTCCTAATAGGAGTATGAAGAAGAGAACCAGGACGGTGGAGAATATCAACAAGAGTCGACGCCATGAAAGACGCGGTGGCTATTGCAAACAAGGCAGGTTAGCAACAATACAAATCATATACAACTGCACTGTGGGGACCTTGTGGGGGCATACTGGGGCGGATGTGTAATCCTTGAGCCGACGGTCCAGGTCCGATGAGGAGGAACTCAAGAGAGAGCTCTCATCGTCCGGGTGGCCCTCTTCCATCTCGAACAGCATCTCTGCTGATTCCCGCGAGTTTCTCAGACGCCCTCTGCGCGCATCCTTCCTGGCTTGCCTCCTTTGTCGCCTGCGTTCCTGCTTCCCGATCCGGACACTGCTGCTATTGGGGCTAAAAATGCGGCGGAGGCCATGAGTCGGACCGCTTCTGGTCAACAGCTTTTCGGTCTCTTCTTCGTCGTCTAGAACCGTGCGATCGTGTTCTGCAAGTTCCAGAGTGGTTCGAGATCGGCGGAGGAATTCGTCGTCTTCGGAGTCAGAGTCCTGCTCTGAGGGGGAACGTAGCGACTCGGCATCCTCGTCGTAGCCGCCGGGGGAAAGAAGGGAGGCGTCGCGATTACTACGTCGTGAAAGCATGGGGAATAATAGCTGGCATGGGGCCGGACGTGAAGGAGACACGCGTTAACACAGGCGTGGGAAGCAGGGATGGACAGGTTGAGAAGAAAGAGAAGCGAATGAATGATGATTAGTGGATAAGTTAGTTGATTGATTGATTGATAGGGAGATCAATTGGAGTTCGGGCGATCTCCGGGCCGGTGCCGAAAAGGGGATCATCCCACGGTTCGAGTCGCCCGCCCTTCAGCTTCGATGCTCGATTCTACCCCATACCCCATACTATCTACTCGATTGTAGCACATGAAATCTGCGACAAAACAGTATCAAGGCAGGAAGACTTAACCCCACTCTAACTGTAGTACTAGCATGGCCGTCACCTCTCCGTATCAAATGGCAAAAGCTGTCTTTCCGCAAACCGCAAATAACCATGATCAAGCTTTACTCACAAGACTCAACACAGCGTCTACACGCAGCTTATCCTAGAATATCGATACGATTCTTCGCACCCGGGAGCCCTCTGAGCAATGTTCTCGAACGTAGGGCTCAACTGTGCTGTACACGCGGCCAACCGGACTCAGCTGGTGAATTCTCGGGCGCCCGTTGAAAGCGTACACAACCGTGAACGCCACACCATCACTTGCGGAAGTCTTGAGGAGCACCTGAGAGCTGACTAACCTTCCAAATCATCCACCAAGTGCCATCAGGGCTCCAAAAGCTAACTACTAAGGTACTTTCTGATCTAAAAGTAGTCCAAGAATGGATCAACATTCCTGCTTGGTCCCTGCTTCCGGCAACGGGTTCCCATATCGGCAAAGATAGGGCTGAGTGAGGATCCAAGTCACATGATATCAACTGTTCTCGACAAGGACTTCAGTCGAGAAGATCCACCACTGCGGACGAGCCATGGAACCTGATCCGGATCCATCAGTATTCAGAGCATCTCTGCATCGAACCCGGTGTCTGTTTTGCTTCTCCGAATGCAGTACTGTGTTATGTCGAATCTGGCTTCGAACAATGGACTTCTTCACTACTCAAGATGGGATGTTTAGAATCAAACAAACAACCCCAGAACGAAAGCAACAATAGCCAGGCCAAAGTTCAGAGGACCAGCTACCGGATTCGATCGATAGAATTAAGCTATAAAGGTTCCTTCCATCAACCTTCTCATCACAACCTCTCTCATCCTTGCATCATCGCATCGTGCATCGTTCATCGTTCCTCCTCTTTGCTTCAAGCAAAACAGCCCCAGTCCCCATTCTAGTCCCAGTCAAACCACTGCTGTTTTTTTCAAGTTCCGCTCCCAAAGCAAAGAAACACCACAATGCACATCTCCAACCATCTTGCAATGGCCCTGGCCATCGCCGCGGGCACCGCCCAAGCCCACGCCCGCCACGGCAACATCTACGCGCGCCAGAACGCCACGCAGCCCGACATTGCGTCCATCACCATCCCCATCAGCATCCCGACCACGCCCGGCGGCGCCACCGAACCCATCCCGGTGCCCGTGCAGACCGAGCAACAGCCCACCACCCAAGCGCCCGCCGTCGTCCTCAGCACGGCCGAGACCCCCGCCGCAACAGAGGAACCCACTGCATCCACCGTCCCGGCGATCGTCGTGCCCCCGTTCCCCATCCCCGCCAACTCCAGCGTGCCGGCCACCGTGCCGGCCAGCGTGCCCGTCATCCCCCTGACCACGGCGCCGCCTGCGATCGTGACCCCCTCCGTCGTCCCCGCGACGACGCCCAGCTCCGGGTTCGTCAACTCCACCAGCCCGAAGGCTACCCACTCGGCGACCTCCGGCGGGGGTAACGGCGGGAGCGGTAACGGTGGTAGCGGTGGCGGCGGCGGCGAGGGTGGTGGTGCCGCTCCGGCTGCCCCGAGCGCCACGAACGGTCTTACCACGAGCGGGAGCACGAAGATGGTCGCATCGGCTCTGTCGCTGGTCGGGGGCATTGTCGTCGGGGTGATGGTGCTAATTTAGATTGAGACTGGAAAAGTTCCCCGGGAATGGATGTCGAAGACCACTCACTCATTACTGCTGCATAACTGCTATATATAGACCTGTTTGGGGGTAACGAACGGTGCTGTTGCCTTGAAAACTGGTCGACTTTTGTCTGCGGTCATTTCTTTTGGGCTCATCTGCTTTGGTTTGAATCAATTTATTTTGCTTTTTCCTTCTTGATTGCACTTTGAGGGCCTTGCATATGTATCGACCTATTGGGCAGGTAATTATTCTGTTTTTCTTTTTTTTTTTTTAAATTTTTTTTGGGAAGGAGATTGGGAAAGTGCGAAAAAGAATAACAAAACCAAATAAGAAGTTGATATGGGGAACACAGGAGAAATGGGCGTTTTGGAGGGACAGTCTCTACAATAATTCCATCAGTTGATACACACAAAATCAGATCCTGATTCTGCATTGTTAAACCTCATTCAGAATGTCCCAAGAGAGTAGAATATAATCGTAGTTCATTTTAATCTTAAGTTAAGTGGTTACACATACAGTATGTACTAGAGTGAGTTTTTGTCTACCTCCCCCTATCATCCCATTCAAGATGTCGAAAGCCAATTCACCCACTGACACGAACACCCTCCCGTACCGCCATCGACCCCGCCATACACCGAGCTCGTCTCATTGGCCGAAGAGGAAGACGAATTACTCGCAAAGTCGAAGATTCCCGGCGCCGGATTCACCAACTGACCACCATAACTCCGGTCCTCAACCTGCAGCTTTACCAGCGTGGAATTCACCTTCTCGTCCGTCTCCATCGCGTAGCAGTACACCATTTTCTTCTTCGCGTCGCCGCCGTGCCGGTCCAAGGTGATGGTGACAGGGTAGGGAAAGGAACCGGGTCGGGTGAAGTCCGTTGCGGACGAGGAGGGGGTAGAGGTGGATGAAGCGCTCGAGGCGGAAGAAGTCGGGGTGGCGGACGCGGACGCGGACACTGATGACGGCTTCAACAATGTATCCGTTGATCGAGTCCAGATCTGCACAAGAAAGCGTGTTTGCGCCCAGGTGCAGCGCACGCGGGCCTGCTCCTCGGTTGAGCCTCCGTCACTGTCGTTCGCGTCGTCGTCTATACCACTGCCATTAAGAGGAGCGAGTGAAGAAAGGAAGATGGAGCGGTCGAAGTAGGTGTAAAATCCATAGTGTTCCGTGGCTTGCCCACGGTTGTAGAGGCGAATGGGTTGCGATTCCGAGAGAGGGTAGAGCTCGGCGGCCGCGGCAGTGCCGTCAGAGTTCAGGTCGGGTGAGGGAATGAGGGAGTCGAGGTCCGGGAAAGCGTCATCTCTCTTGCGAGTGAGTCGTCGACGAGTGGAGGAAGAGGAAGATGTCGAGGAGGCCGAAAAAAAGCTCATGAAGAATGGCGTCTCTTCGCCGGCGTAGGGGGCGCTGTTCTTGTCCGTGGTGTTCCCAAGAAAGGTTTGGTCCTTCATGCTTGGTGGTGATGGTGAGGGATCCGTACCAGACGAGCGGCCAGAGACTAATGATCGTGAGGCGATCGTCGTGCTGTTCGGATAGGTTCCATTGCGAAATTCGATCTCGACGCGGAAGTTTGGCTCATCGGCCGTGTACGGCTTGTTACCGGACTGCTGCTCCTTCGGAAGGGCACAACTCCAGAGTGAAGATGGAGCAATGCAGCCGGGGACTCGTTTGTAAAGATTCGGCCCAGCGATGGTCGCAATGCCAGTTGGCATGGGGGGATAGCCGGTAAGGTTCAGCCATTGGGATTGCACCGGCGTTGCATTTCCCTTCCTGGTCAGTGTCAAGGCAAGAATGAGGGCGAGCAAGACGACTATAAGGAACGAAGTGCAGATCGCCAAGTACCACCGACGCTTCACTCTTCCTTCTCGCCCCGACCTGCCAAAACAGCCTTTCTCGCTAACCGGGCCTCTGCCACGCCAGCATCCACCTAACTTCTGGCCGACAGCGTCTTCCTTCTCTAGCCTGCGTCTTTTCGTTTCGATCTTCTGTCTTTCCGTGGTTGAGTCCACCTCCTGCCGTGTAAGCGGGTGTGGATCTATGCGTGGGGGTAGGATGCCAGAGCTGTGGTGGTAAGAGGTATAGGCAGGTGCCGGTGTGTTCTGCACTTCGCTTAAGGGTACTGATCCTCTTTCTGTCATCCGTTGAAAAGCAGGCGACACAGGCTCCGGAGGCTGCGGCTGTGGAGCAGGATTCGATGCAGGCTGCACAATGTACTGCGAATAGCTTCTTTCCGGCGGAGCTATAAGAACGGCGGATGGAACCACGGCGGGGTGATTGTAAAAGTTCTGCACTGTCGGTGGCGCCGCAGTCGCTGGCTGGGAAATTGGCTGCGAGACTACAACAGGGGCTGGCTGGCTGACAGGTTGCATCACTGGTTGTATGGCTGGTTGGATTATTGGCTGAATGATTGGCTGGCAGACAGAATAAGGGGTTTGCTTCTCAACAAGGCCCTCGGCGACGGCCGCCGGTGCTGCCCTTGGCCCTTCTTGATGTTCCGGGGCAGATGGCACCTCTTCGGCGGTTTCCTTCGCGCTCTGTGTTTGGGGTTGCTGCTTTAGAGATTGGGTAGTCGGAGAGCGCTCGCTAGGTGCGACCTCACTTGGTGTATCCTTGCTTGGAGCGTCCTTGCTTGAAGGATGCTCGCTGGAAGGATATTCACTTTGAGGATACCCAGTCAACGTAGGACCGCTTAGAGTGCTGCGTTCGTCGGAATCACGGAAAGGGTTCTGTCTGCTTTTAGCCACAGTGGAGATCCCATCAACAGAACGCAGACCATTGTCCGCATCGGAGGGTCCAGGTGGATGTTGTTTCTCAATATTAGGCATATCATCCACGTCAATAAGAAGATCTTTCTCCTGAGTGATCACCGCAGGTGGTTCAGTCATCATTGCCGCAAGCTTATCTTTTGGGGTGATCGAACAAATATGATTAACACATTCGAAATAAGGGCGCCCGCTAAACAGTTCGTGGGCACATGCCTGATAATACTCGGCAGCAGAGCCCTGAATTGGCTCGCCAGGAAACATAAAGGATGTCATATTGCGCTCAGCTTCAACCGAATTAGGATTTTGTGGACTCGAGTTGGCGTTATCTAGCGGGTTTGTAACGGCATCCGGGGTATCGGGCGAAAAGTACGAGACTTCTTTCTCCCACCACTCGTCCGTCAGTCCAGAGGAGTGGGTTGCGATACTGGGCACAGGAGGCCTTCCGGCGGTGACTGGTGTCTTGGGAAAGAGAGGGGACATGAGGTACGTCCACCAGCCTTGCGATTGCCGGGTAGCTTCAGTGTTGATGCTCAGTCGATCCGGGATCTTTTTCACCTTCTCAACTAAGAACGAGCTTGGTCTTCCTATGGTCTTGGGACTGTCTTCCTCAAAGATAGTTCCGGTTGAAAATGCACGCTGTTTTCTTGATGACATTATAGATTTTATAGAGGGGGAATCGGGGCTAGCCTTCTCATTATCCGCACGGACATGAAAGGCTGGGATGGCCGGCACTGGCGGTATATTATGATCGTCATAATCGGGGTATGGCGTAGGTTGAGAGTAGATGCTGGATGTCGCTCTGGGACGGGGATGAGCCAGCTCGAATCCGTCCCAAAATGTATCTTCCTTGGCAGGAGTTACAATAATTGAAGGTGTAAGTGGAGTATGTGTAAACCGCATCCGATCTCTTTCCCTTGGCCCTTCATCAGGCGAGTCCTTCGATCCATGGAATGGCATTCGGAGCCCGATCATAATATGTCTATCAGAAGGCGACAGCTCGTCCTTGCCTATCGTCTTCTGCTCGACAACCCCAAAAGACTGGAGTGCACATGACCCTGGCGCTACCGACTTCACAGTCTCCGAGGTACCGTCCGTAGTTCTTTCTTGCTCTCGCACCTGCGAAAGGGCTTTGAGGTCGTTCAGATCGACGAAAACTGGTGCTGGCACCTCGTGCTGTACAGTCGTACTTGGTTTGGAGAAATCTGTGACCAAGTTCAATCCGCGGCTTCTGCTTGAGCTCTGCTCAGCTCCTTGCTCCACATGCACTACTCCTTGTACGATATCACCTGCACCAGAGAGACGGCCAGTATGACCCTGTCCTTGGATTTGATCATCAAAAGTCGCCTTCTGAATGAAAGGATTCTTGCTGATTGTTTTGTTCAGCAGAGCGAAAGGGCGATTCCGCCACAATTCGTGGTCGTCCGGAGATGACGGGATGGGGCTGGGAACCTCTTCTGTGATCGGTGATGAGAGAGGAAAGCTTGGAGCAGTAGGAATAAGCAGTCCAGCCAGTGGCTTCTGATTCCGAGAAGTCATGACACCGGACTGCGTATAGTCTGGCCCGGAATGTCGACTCGCGGGCTCAGTTAATTTGCAGAGTATGTAGGGATACTATACTGTTGTTCATGCAAGTTTTGACCACTCAGTAGTTGCAGAGTAGGCGAGGAATTCTACCGAATATGAGGGAGGTGTATATGTTCAATTGGAAGAGGTGTTGTCCTTTCGTTCTTTGATGCAGGTAAAGGCTTTTCTGGAAGAAGAACAAAGGGTAGAGTTGATTGTCTTCAGAGGTCAGCGAGTCGGAAGCAACAATGAAATGATGTCGACAATAGCATTAACACAAGCAAAGAAATTTTCCACAAACACCGTGACTCAAAGGATGTGTATTTGTGTATTATGGAGTGCCAAGAGAGCAGTAACAGGTGTGCGAGACAAGCTCCCACAACGAATTCATGAAATCATGAAAGGCACATCAGGCCGGCCAGTCTGTACGAGGATGAAGACCAGAAGAAATCAACAGACACTTTCAGAGCTGTACGATGGTGAAGAAAGCTTGGTCACCTCAGGTGATCGATGGAGGGAGGAGAAAGCTTCCTCCGAAGAGCTACCCTTGATCTAAACAGCTTGTTTCGCATTGTTCCGGCCAGAGCCTGTGCAGAATTGCAAGTCGACCAGTATCCATGGTTTCCGGCGACATTTGCTGCAGATAGATCAGTTCGAACGAAGCGCTGACTGGGTAGAAAGAATAGAAAGAAGCAGATGGACTCTGCAGGACGTAGAGTAATCTGCAGAGTGATTTGAGGATTGGCTGTGGATGAAGCGTGATGGGTGATGGGCAAGTTGTATAGCCGCCGATGCACGACACCCGCCCAGGCGCTAACTCCTTAGTCCATGTTGCAAACTGTCAGCGGCCCACCCAATCAGGGACCCGCTTTGCTGGGTGACAAAAATAGTATAGTACTACGTAGGTACCTTCCCCAACAGTGGAGCTTGCGCCCATTACTCAGGTACCGTGCCTGTCTCTCTCCTATGCGCCAGGAATTCCCTGCGATACACTTAGACTACTAAGATTACTACTCCTTCACCAATTAAGTAGACAAACACAGGAATAGTTTAAGAAAATAATCGCTGCCGATTCTTGTAAATCGGCTTGCGCAGCGGTAGGAATTTTTTCATTTCATCTCCGAGTCTGTACCAAATGGTCACACAGATAGACATAATGAACAGGCCATGAGGATATCAAGAAGGCATATGCGCAAAGCTCATGTCACAAACATGTTGCCTCCTTTCTACAACCAAGGGGTATTGAGGATGCAACGTCGATAACCGATCCAACCGTAAACCAAGGATAGACACATGATTTCCCTGATATGGGGAAGCATTCCAGACATAAAAGGCGATAAAGGAGACGCGAGGCGAGATATCGAAACATGCGGTGCGGGGGTAATCTTAGAGGCGGAAAGCAGCAATAGTAGAAAAGACACAGTGAGGTTGGAGAAAGCAGCAGATTCAGTGGAAAATCTGACGCCCTGACGCCAGCCAGAGAAGCTTGCCGGTTAAATCCAGGAAATATGTATGTGTTGAATGAGAGCGAATTTTCACAGAACGAGGAAAGCCGCTCAAGACTTTCCTCTGCAAAGCAGAATAAAAAAGGGTGCGGTCGCCGAGGAATCATCACCAATGCATTCAGAGCATGGCTTCCATCAATGGGTGTATTTCGGTGCGCTATGATTTTTTTTTTTCAAGCTACCGTCGATCATCGGTGTACTGTACGCCTTGCATAGGAGCAACAGACCCATTCATGAGTGGGGGCAATGTACGAGGCTGCTCTTGCGCCATGGCGGAGCCTTGGGCGTAGCTGGGGTAGATCGGACCGTGTACCTGACCATTCGTCTGCGGAGCTGAGATGGTGTGATGCTCGAATATTGACGCCTGGCGCGACTGTCCATTGGCTTGCTGCTGGTTTAGCTGCGCGCGTAATTCATCAACCTCACTCCTCAGAACGTCGTTGTCGCGGCGAGCGTTGTTGAGCATTTTTTCCAGATGGCTAATGTACTCGATCGCTGTTGGAGTCGTTAGTGGGAAATGAAGTAGCAAGTTGGCGGATTACTTCTTACCTCTAGTGAGAGTCTCCCATTTGCTAGATTTGTTGTTCTGACTCTGCGGAAGACGGACGCGTAGGGCCTCAAAACAATCTTTCATCTCGCTCCGGCGCTTCCGCTCAGCTAGCTTGTGGGTGACGCGCAATTCGGGAGTGCGGCTGTAGGGAGTGCTGCCGCCATGCGCCTCCGCTTCGCCAATCAAACCCCGGACTTGTTTATGCTGAAGTGTATGGTGATGTACATTTTGAGGAAGTTCTGCTGAAAGTTAGAAACAGGCGTGCAAAGAGGACCATCTCAAGACCAGTGCATCAAACTTACCATGCTGTCCACGGGGTAGGCGTGCATCGGAATACACACTGCTGGCCAGAGACTCTGCCGTGCTTCCTTTCCGTGTGAACTGATGGCCGTTAAGAGGTTTGTCGGCGGTAGACGAAACGGAATTTGACCGGGCGACATCTGGATCTGGGAAGGCATACGCGAGACCCGCAGTGGGCGCCTCCGCATTGTAAATTTCTGACCGAGGATTCGACGAAATTGCAGGTGCAGTGCGGCCAGCCGCAAAGCTACGATGCTCGCCAGCTCTTGGGCCAAGTGGTGAAAGAGGCTGTCCGGCAGAATAGCGAGGACCCCGGTAGGTGTTGTTCATATTAACATCCATCGAAATCCCACGTTCCCGTTGTAGGCCAGAAACAATTGACGACTGCGAGGCGTTCGTGCTATGGTAGGGGGAAGCCGGGTTGATGGCGAGAGAGCTGATTCCCTGATTCATTCTGCTATCCACGCTGCTCCGTCGCGACTCTGCCGGTTCCGCGATGCTGGCTCTCTGGGAAGGCGCATCGTAGTTTTGGTTTATGGAAGGTAGCGTCGTCGGGGGTTGGGCGTGACCGAAATTGGGGGATGGCTGAGCTCCGGCTGAAGAAGGGGTAGTGGTACTGGAGAGGTCATTGGGGTATGGAGATCGGTCGGAGACAAGGGAGACGCGATTTGGGGACGGTTGTGAGGATGTGAGGAATGAAAGAGAGGGGTAGTTTCCGGTGCCGTTGGTCGCGGTGGAATAGGTCGAAGATCCTGGCGTGGGCGGTCAGCATGGATTACGTACGCGAGCAACATCAAGCCACCTACTTGTACTCTGAGGCATAGACCAGTTCCCTGAGTCTCGCTCGATTGTGTTTAACGAGGCATTTCCAGGCGATTTCTCCGCCTGAGTCGGAATACCCGTCATGCTCGCTGTCAATGTTGAGATCGAAGGCAGGGTCTGAGTGGTTGGGATACCCTGCGGTCCCGTTGTGGCAGGCTCCCATGGCCGGTGTGTGAGAGTGGTTTCCATTGTGTGGCTTGCTTTCAAGACGGTAAAAGAGTAGGGGGCGAGAGAAAGGGCGAGAGAACGTATGTAGGTGTGGATATTTCTCAAAGAGTGGCGAAGTACTTTTGCGAAGACGAGTGATCCGAGATATTGTACCTCCCTCACTATATCATGTTCGACGTATCGGGAAACAATCGTATAACACACGTCTTAAATTGGATGAGCAGCTGATAGAAGCGGTAAATGCCGAGAATCGGTGTCGATCGAGGTACCGTTCGAGGATCGCGTAAGGAAGCGGCTCCAGATCGAGAGACGTTCGCCTTTCGAGTTCAGGGGACCACTCGGAAATTCTGTTCCTCTAGAATTTGAATTTTATTTCGCAAAGAGCCGATTGCCCTCCAGAACCCGCTCGCCCAAGAAAAGTATTGCCAACAACGATTGTCACTAGACCACGTAAGAGGTCAAGTCTCGAATCTCGTGGAAATTCACGTTTGGCGAGTAGAGACGCAAGGTATACTAGTGTAGCGGATGACGGTCACTATGCGACAAAAAGATAAGTATTTGGAATGGGGGAAAAAGGCAGGCGAGCTGATTGATCACGCTGAGCGCATCCAAGGTCCGGGGCAGATGTCGGAAACAAGTCAAGCAGACGGGAAAACAGCCAGCGTACCTATCCAGGGACGGATCATGTAGAAAGAGTAAAACGAGGGCAGTTGAATCCTTATGGATGACACGGAGAATGTACAAGGAAGAGAAAAAGGGACGTTTCAGAAAGGGAAAGGAAGAGAGGTAAGGGAGCGCTAAATTTTAATAGGAAAAATGAGCAATCCGTGTTAAGGTCAACCACATGGGGAAGACGGAGGGAGGGGTGGGGGGGAGGTGGTGAACAGAAATTATAGACCACAGGACCAATGGTTCTGGGGCGTGGTTTGCAGACAATGGATCGCACAGGGAGCTTACCTGAGGGCCGAGAATAAAACGCTCGGGCGGTGCAGCGGAACGTGGCACAGGAGTGAGGAGACGAACAATTGGGCAGGAAGAAGAGTTAGGGCATAGATTCCGACCGATAACCAGCAGAAGCTTAACGTGACCGGGCTAGTTAAAAGCGAAGCTGCGGGGATGGTGAAGAGGGGCGAAATGGCTGCTGAGAAAAGAGCCAG
Organism: Aspergillus floridensis; assembly: GCA_012184565.1. Taxonomy (NCBI): domain Eukaryota; kingdom Fungi; phylum Ascomycota; class Eurotiomycetes; order Eurotiales; family Aspergillaceae; genus Aspergillus; species Aspergillus floridensis. The sequence continues at coordinate 68,413 of WOUI01000085.1, forward strand.
CCAAGAAAGATGGACGACCAGAGCCGGACTGAAAAAGTACAGTACTAACAGTAGTAGTAGTGGTGGTGGTGGTAGTAGTAGTAATGTACTTGGTAGAGTCGCAGTGGTTTAGTACGGTAGTCTCCGTCGCGGAAAGAGAAGGGGGGGGGGGGAAACAAAAGAGATTCAGAGAAGGGAGAATGAGAGAGAGAATGAGAGAGAGAAAATAGAAGAGAGAGAGTAAGGAGGGGGCCGGCGGTTGAAGGAGAAGAAGCCTAGACTAGAAAGAAGCCAGAAAGAGGGTGGACACTGGAGTAAGTTGCAAAATACGGAGTAATACTCGATTGGTCGTAGTAGGAATAGAACCTCGGACTAGTGGCAGGAACCAGACGGTGGCACTGGGAAGTATGGGAACAACTGGGAAGTCTGATTGATTGATTGATGAAAGGGCAGAACAGACTCCGACTCCTTGGGGTTTGGAGCGTGTGGTGCAGCGGTGCAAGCAAGTGATTTTTTGGCACTAGAACTGGATCGGGTTGAAAATTGGTGATGGATAATGATGATGACCGACTCGCCGACTTTTTTAGGCGCGGGAGCTATCGACCATATGTTCTGACTAGTCAGCGGAACCCCGGGGCGGGTCTGGAAACATTCGGTGGAGACACTTTCTACAGTAGGTGAAGAAGTCAAGAAGACATGGAGAGTTCAAACAATTCATTCTTCCTCCCGGCAAAAGCTGGGAGAAATTAATGACAGGTGCATGGATGGTTCATACTTACTAGTCTGAAGGATAACACCCAGGGTCATTCCACAGAAGTCGATTCCCGTAGTAGACGTGTGCTAACTGAATAGTAAATTGAAATAATGCCAATGTAAAAAAAAAAAAAAAAAAAAAAAGAAAAGAAAAGAAAAGAAAGAAAGAAGAAAAATCAGCTACAATGAAAAAAATAAAGCCCCGAGCGAAAAGGGAGAAAGTTTAAAAATGGAAGCAGTGAAAAAGCAGTGAAGAATGATCTGATGCAGCTCACACGTAGTATCCTTGTTTAAAAGGGCAATCAAGCAGTCTATCACAGAGGGCAACCGTCATCTAAGGCAATGGATCAATTCTATCTCCTTCTGCTGCTCATCCCTACGCAAACTTCAAGATTCCCATCGCCGATGCAAATTCCTTCTATTACCGCGTTCGATGTAGCATGATCTCCTATCCCCTTCTCAAGAGTCCAATATTGCTAGATTTATTTGACACGGAGTGATGGATGCATGGGGTTTCATTGGGGACGGGCTACTGCGAGATACAGATGATACAGCAGGTATCATATGCTGCTGGATGGCGCTTGGCGTTGTGTCCTCAAGTACATCAACAATTCACCCACCCCCGGTCGTATAACAGGGCATTATTCACCCTTGGTCAGACGTAGTGTGGTCGCAAATCCGGTCGGCCGTCCGCTCGGGTGACAGCCACTGACGCTCACTCTGGAATGCTGGATTTACAGGTCAAGATCGCTGGGATGGTGAACTGGTAGACTATTGGAGGGGCGGAAGAGATCGAAATCAGATTTGGAGCCTGAAGCGAAGGCAAGAAGGAGGGCACATCGTCACCTAAAAAGCCACACCTAAGGCAGGTTCATCCGTCTGGAAACGGCCAAGCATTCAAGGGAAAGATGATCTGCTGCGACAGGAGTCCACCGCCACGAGGCCGCCTTTTTTTTTTTCTTTGACCTTTTTTTTTTTTTTCTTACTGTTGAAGAGCCGGCTGGGAGGGTGGAAAAGTTCAATCGGAACCAGGGAGCCTGGAAAGGGAGGGGGGAAAGAACCCCTTCCATCCAGTGGCACCGATGGAGTCTCTGCTGCCATGCCACAACAACTTTTACCCGTGTTCGAAAAAAAATACTCTCCGTGTCCAGAACACCATAGTGGTACAAGAAGACAAAATGTCAGGTACCAGAGTTGAAAGGTGCTTAGTTCCCCCACTTTAAGGGATCTAGCGCATCGGATAGCTGGCTCCGCCAAAATTTGCGATTTGTATCCATCTCTTTCTTGAGCTTCTTTTTCCTAATGCGTACCGCCCGGTTAAGCTCCAGCTTGCGATCCATTATCCCGGAAACATCGTCCAGAATGATATTCACAGACATATAGAATTGCCCACCACTATTTTGATCTACTGACTTGTTGTTCAAATGAGCGGGATGGGGATGTCTTTGGAACAGGCGACAAATTAATAGCGGCACAGTTACTGCAAAAATTCAGTCCAAAGGCATCCGAGCCGAGCTTGTCCTACTTAGGCAATTGTAGGAGCTGAGTTGGGCAACTCGAGCGTAGATCGTGCCGAGGTCCTCCGTGACCTTACTAGGTGACTACAGCCATGACAGCGCCTTCTAGTTTTTATTCTTCCCATTTAATCTAGCGTATTTAGATGAGTTCAGATGGGAAAGATATAGTCCAACATATTGAACCAGGTTTGCAAGGCTGATTTCGGATGCGAGTAAGTAGCAAACAAATGATGAGACTCGGAAAGTGAGAGAGACGGCGGGAACAATGGAAGTCAAAATAAAAGGAGCCAGGTGGTTGACGCCTCCCAATTCTAGGCCCCCGAGCTGCTGTAGGGCGCTGGGTTGGCAATTATGGCCGAGCCAGGAGGGTGGGAAGAAGCGGCGTCCTCACTCGAACGATTGAAGTGGTGATTTTTGACTGACTGTTTAACTCAGAATTGGCGAGTTCCTACAGCTTGGACCAACAGCCGGAAGGTGGGGCCCACCAAATAAATGGGGGATTTTGGAGTCGATCCAATCCAATTACACGAATCAGCTTACAGGCAGCTGTCATGATAAAATGCAGTTTACTGCAAGACTTTTCGGCATCGCTACCCGTCGTGAGAAAAGGTGGTGGTGATGCTCATGGAGATAGTGGTGGTACATATTTAGTGCATGATTGCTGGCAGAAAAGCACTGCATTGACCTTGTATTCGTATGCATTGGCCATCACATCATTTGAATACGAATCAAAATTGAGGTTCACTCGGATTGAAAGTTGAAAGGACTCTGGATCCGGAGCCGACAACAAACTCGAAAGGCCGATGAGGCCAGGTTCCCAAGGAAGAAGCAGAGGCCATCCTCGGTCGGCAACGATCTCGATGCGACGCGGTCTGCTTTCACGTGGCTGCACTGAACGATCGGCCGCAGGGGTCCCACGGTCTGCGAACTGCCGTAAGCGTAATGTTGCGTATGGCGTATGTACAGTACCACCAGTACCACCCACCCCCCTCCATGTTCCCTCCATGTCTCTCCACGGAGAGGAAGCCTGTCCTCCTTGCAGCTGAGCAGATGTAAGCTCACTTTCTCCCTGTCTTGCATTGATAACAAGAACCTATGTGACAAGTTGGATTTTCTGGGAATTATGGGGCCTACCACACACCGTGCGAAGGGTCCATGCCTCCATGGCGTCCTTGACAGCTCGCTCGAGGGGTACAAAAGCACGTTCTGCGAGACCATTGTGATGATACCCGCCGGTATGAAATATTACGAGCTACAATTCCAATTCGTACACAAACCAACACCATTGGCGGTACGGAGTTCTAGTACGTCTCTCTGCCAAAGTCAGGGTCAACGTCGGTTGGAAGAGAAAGGAGGGAAATTAATGGAACAAAGCGCCGTCTACACCATAGAGGGTGGGCGTTTTCACCGTGACCACCTTCATCATCTCAACCAGTCCTAGGTGCAAGCGAGAGGTAACTATGGTCATGATCTGTATTGCTATTCTCCCGCGCGTCAAAGTTTGCTCCAGCTAGTCCCGAAACATGATTCATTTTTGACTTTCCAGCAGCCGACACATGGCAACCACGGTGGAATGATCGCCGCTAAAACGCCTGCTTATGGAGGTTCTGGACATGCAGCGGCGTCGGTTGTTCAGCCACACGGCCGCCAAGATCCCAACGCCTTGTAGCGTATGTACAGTACTACTATGTAGCACGTACTCAGTATGTACATGTACCACTGATGTATACATGGATGTACTGTGATGACATGGATGGATAATCATGGTGCATGTAAGTATCCCTCCCCCTCCCTCTCTCCCATGAAAGTATTGTACACTACAGTGGTGAGGTCAGACAGCATCAGTGTAACTAACAGGATGACTGACTGTCTAACCATAGTTGGTAGACTTCCTGCTGAGGATCATCAACAGAGCAAACACACGCACAGTACATTCGTCTTCTTTGGGACAATGCAGAGTCACGTCAATCAAGTACAGTACCTTGGAATGCGACCATTACCAACGTGCATACTTCATCTCCATCGAAGTGTACGGAGGACTGTCTCCGTATTCTCCCTACACCTGTCCACTACAGTCCATGATCAACGCGCTTCTACGAAGTACTGCAGGCCCTTCCTTACCTGCTGAATAACACTCTCTGGTCGATCAGGGCGTTGGGAGCGAGAGTCAGTCGCTGTGACTCGAGACACGGGTCTCAGCTAGTTTCATCCCTTTGCCTGGTGTGTGCTATGCGTCGAGCCATGACCTACCGCCCATACGGTGGCGGCCGCCTCAGTTGCTGATGCCTCACCGACTCGATCCTTTTGCACTTGAGGGATCAAATCGACGGCTAATATTATCGCAAAACCTATGGAGTCTCCGTACTCAGTCCACCAATCCAGCAGACTTCCTGTTGCTTTTTCCCTTTTTCACTTTTCTCCCCTTGTATTTTTCTGTTTTGTTTGTTTGGAATATTTGATGACTAAGTTGTAGAAGAACACCCGATTCACATTATTGACTGAGTCAGTCGATGCAACCTTGAAAATCCTCCAGCTCTTCTGAAGCACATGTACTGTACTTCCCCAAGTGGAGAAAAACAGTGCTATCCCTCTATCACAACATGTGATTGCTAGTGACCCAATGTCATCAACAACGTGAGACCAAGGATCCGGCAATGCTCCATCGTCCATCAGCCGGCGACCTGATTCCTCATGACAGGGGGAGGTCACTTGGACGATGGCGATCGACTGATTGCCATGTTTTCTTTTTCCACGTTGAGGGGAAGAACCCCCAGCCTGCAGATCGTGCAAGAATTTCCCCGCTAGTCTAGCGTGGCATCTGCCATCCAATCGTGGAGACGATCAGAAGCCAAGGTAGTACTGGTTAAATATGTGTGTCTAAATTGAAAAGATGGGGGTAACACCGAAACCTGGTCCAGACGATTGTGTTGTTATTATGGTTTGCTATTATTGTTCACTTATTTTTATTCACTTGAGCGGGAGCGAAAGGATTATTGTTGCAAATAATCCATCCACGCCCGTTGTGCATCCGGGCCATCGGAATCCGATAGAGCCACAAGACAACCACATCAACCAACAGGCACCACTCATTTGAATTCATCCTTCGACGGAGTCGGGGGCGGGGTCGGAATCGGGCGACGATCGGATGGATGATGCATCCACCCGCCCCTCCTTCGTCCTCTTGGGCAATTTCTTTTCCTTTCTCTGATCGCGTGAGACGGCTGTGCCTTGTGCGCCAACCCCCTCCCACGGGGCTGCCGAATATCTACTCGATTACAGTGATTCTCTGCGGTTGTTATCAGTTGCGGCTGTAAAAGGAATCCTTCCAAAATCCGGGCAAGGTTGGTAGTGGTTTGGCAGGCAGCACAAAAACAGGTGCGATGTCGGACTTCCCTGGCCTAGGCGGGAGATTAAGACAGGACTTCTCCAACCACAACACCTGACCTTAATTTCAACGGTGCAGCCTACTGCGTTCTACTGGCCTCGATTGACTATGCTGGGGCCTTAACTGCGCTCTCCAGCCATGCAGCACTTCCGAGAGGGGGACTGGGCGATGTGACAGCCTTTCTATAGGGCAGGGGTGGTGTGGACCACGGAAGCCCACCTCCAAGGCTCAGTCCCAAGCCCAACACTCCAACTGGGCCAACGATCGGATAGAATCCCATCATCCATCATCGCTGGCCACGCGCGAGACTACGAGTAATATGGCCCGCCAGCTATTGTTATTGCCCTGCGCTAGACTAGTCGACAGAGCCGGGGTCGGACTACGGATCTTGGCGCGCCAGGGTTCCTCGTGCCTTATTGGGCCATGTGCCTTCAATCTATGTGACACCATCCGGCCCCGTTAAGGACCTGCCCGAGTGGGCACAGTCTGAAATTTGCCCGATTTGACCTGCTGAACGGGGGACTGCATTCTGGCCCCGCCCATCCCCTCCACTTTCGCATTAATATTCTCCCAGTTGATTATCCAGGTAGGAGTCCCCAGTGGCGACGCAGCAGGAAATCTCTCAGGCACCAATGCAAAGCTCATCTTGAAGGATTAAGCAGAGAGGCTATGCAGCTTCGGAAGGATTCTCATGACGGGTATTCCCTCCTTGAGGCTTGATTCACGTCGTTCTTTAGCTATCGACAAATGCTCCTTCGCCGCGCGGGAAGGGCAGCTTCGGGGCCTTGCACCCTGCTCGCTTGATTAGATTGAATCTCCAGATGTGTCTGGGCCGAACAAGCCAGGATGGTTACATTGACTCTGTCAGTGACCGCGTCAGCACTCAGTATCTAATTTATGCATGCAGGGCCTCAAGCGGAGCACGAGTGATGTTCAGCCGGCTGGCTACAGCATCTGTAGAGTCTAGTTTTCCAGCTGCAAGGCCTGGGTCAACCTTAGTCTTGCTGGGCTGTCGTGGTCTTGGATTCGAGGCTGATCGAAAGAGGTCAACCGGGTCACTGATCGTCATGTTGTCGTCCGGCAGCTGCCCTGCGCATAGTATTCGAAGCTCGGACTCTCACCTGTCGGAGAGATAACCATCTGGACCCCACGTTCTAAGTAAAGTGTGCATGCTGACCTCACCTCCTACCCTTGCGCATGGCCATGGCGTAAATATGCCATAGCAGGGTCAGTTGCAGCGGTCAAACCGATCCATGCCAACTGCAACTCATCATGGTGCCTGCCCCCCCGAGCCAACGAAGCCACCAAGCAGACTATATTCAACCTGCTTGCACAGGTTCGGAATTCGTCCGCCGGGGGGAGCGGGGGTTGCTTCTCCGATCAATACTCCATCATCTACCGAAGAGAAGCGCCCAGGTTAAATTAAAGACATTGTAACTTGACTAAGAGAAGAAAGGTAGGCGAACAAAAACAAGCGAACCTGCACGTTGGCACGTTGGACAGACCAGGATCTGCTCCGAACTCCATGCGATGCTACCTCACTAACTTAGCTTGAGTGAGGACCACCTCTCGCTCGAATCAGCATCCTCGAACAACGAGACTAGACATCGGCAAGTTAATCATGGATTACCCGCGCGATGACCAAAAGCCGTTCAGATTGATCTCTTTCTCTCTCTCACCCCAAGCACTCACAAGTAAAGCTTAGTCTCCCCCTCCCATTTGGCCCCTCTGGACTTAAGTCTACACTACCATCCCGTCGGCCCTGGCTAGCGCTTACTCACGAGGCCACTAGCCAGAGACTCCACCGCGAATCCTACAGAAGGATTCCTTCAGCTCCTGGATGGAGATGAACCTCGGTTGCTGTCCCTACGGAGTAGACAACGCGGAAAATCGGTGGAGCCCATCTCTTCACGGCGCACGCGAGGTGAAAAATCCGCTGCCATCACTATCTTCCAGGGACCACTTTTTCGTTCGTGCAGCTGCAACCTTAGTCCGGTAGTCCGGTCGGCGGTCGTCCATGGGCCGACCCAGAGAGATTATTATAAGTTCTATCAACAACGACCACGAGAACGACACCAGTGCCTCACTCTCGGACAACTCCCGATGAGTTAGTATACAAACTGGTATACAAACAAACAACCCCCGCAAGATGTAAGCAAGCCAAGCGAAAACGAAGCAAGCAATTCCCGGTCCAAAACCAAAAGCCCCCATGATGGATAATCCTCCCCATGCGCGCCATTGCAACAGAAAATCAAAAATAGAAATAAAAATAAAAAATACAAAAGAGAGATGGCGGCTGACACATAATTGTCCGAACCTTAACTATGGATACCTATCTCCTGCACGGAGTGCTAGCAGTCAGTGACCTTCCCCCGCTTCTCATCCTGTAGTACTCCGTAATCTCGTCCAATGCGCATATACTTGGTATGAACCAGATGGAAAAAAAGTCCTCAATATGCCCGCGGCAATTAGCACTGACTTACACACGAAGGAGAGGAGGGGCGATGCCCCCCTCTTTCATTCCATCCTTCCTTCCCATCCCACACCCCCGTCTTCCTTCCCTGCCCTCACTCCGACTCCGATGCTACATTGGCAAAGATTTACTTTAGTCAAGACCGGGAAAAGAAAAAGCTCAGACCAACACCCATGCCTACAGGCAGTTAGACCTAAACCCATCGGACCTTTTCTCCGTCGGAAGAACGTACGGAAGAAGCCATGAGCTCCGAAAGTCCGAGTGTGGCTGATAGAAAAAAGAGTTGGGTTGGGTTGGGTTGCCACGTGGTTAAGGCTACCTTACCTTCCGCACGCATTACATACTTTCTCTCGAAGAAGTTGGTTTATAGGTTTATAGAGTAGTTGCACAGGTTTTGGGTTAAGGTTGATTGATTTTGTTGGTTAGCTGTAGGTGGGTGGGGATAAGGGTTCGAGTGGCAAATTGGAAGGGGAGGTGGTGTGTTTGGGATTGTTTGGGTGAAACTGCGAGAGCTTGATTTTTTTGTGCTGCAGTTTGTTGAGGATTAACGGTAAGGGCTTTTTTGGATGCTTGGAGCTGGGTGTGAGATCTAGAAGTGCAGGCTTTGGATGGGTGGTCTAGAAGATAGTAGGCAGGCTACTTTACTGTCTGTGCCTGGCAGATAAGAAGGGGGCCAAGACGTAACCCAGTATGTTAGCCACAAGCTTTTCTAACGTGCCCTTTCTTTTGCTAATCAGTTGTCTAGAGGGTCCAATCTAGGAACCACGACATCCCTATAGACTATAAACCAGATCTCCACTAGTCGATATTTACGATGAAAGGAGATTGTCTAGAAAGAGAGGTCTGGTCTCGCATACACCGCTATTAAAGCGAACAAAACCCTCTGCATGCCGAGTATATAGAGTGGCAAAGCTATCAGCCTCACGCGAACATCTGCATCCAGAAAGACTAAGCCGCCGTCCTTCAGCCTCTTCGCATAGCCTCTAGATCGCTATTATCTTGATGAGTCCTCTCACCTACAAAGGACAAGCTCCGCTAAGCTACTACTACCTCGAGGAAGAGCATGCTTTGCTTGAGTCGAGAAACCGAGCCAAACAAAATCAGCCTTACTCGCCCTGGGCCCTGTGCCCTGCCTTGCCTTATCCTGCCTTGCATTTCGGACTCCCCTGACTGGATGATACTAATAGAAGTGGAGGTGGAGGCTGTGTTCGGGGACGGCGACGGCGACGGCGACGGAGTAGACCTACCCCCGGTCCAAGGATTTGTGGCAGAGTTAGTATCCATCTATCTATGAGGCGATGCTGTTGCCTATTTCGCTCTTCGGTATACCCGTACAAGGCTGACTTCCGGAAACGCCTGGTTGGAATTGGAGGTGTGGGGGGTAAGTTTGAGTTGTATTGCCCCGGAGGCTGGAGCTGAGCAAAACCAACTGGGACTTGGGTTCGGCTGATCCTTTGATCGGGAGATGGGACTCTTGCTTGGGTGTTGTCGTGTGATAGGGAAAGGCCTCCAGATATTTTCACCGAACGGCCAACCGTCTGCGTGACTTGGGCTTGGAAAAAGACAAGACTTTGTCATGCAATTATTTGTTCAGTGACTTGGTTGTTGCTGCTGCATGGATATCCTCGGTATGCGCGGTAGTCATATGGCATATGCCGGTGCATCGTGGCTATTCATGTAGATAGTAGTTGACAAGATCTATTTTTAGTATCCTGGTCTGAGTATGGCTCCCAAGCGTTGTGTATATACAGGTGAATCTTTTGTGTGGAGGATAAAGAAGTGTTTACTCCTCATCCTCTCCTTCGTCCTCGTCCCCATCTTCCTCCATCTCATCAGGATCAACTTCATCGTCATCCTCGTCATCCTCGTCATCCTCGTCATTATCATCAAACTCTACCCCCAGGTCACCGGTAATATCCCAGCGGTCACCCTTAGCAGCGGCACTAACGTACTTAACAAACTTGAGCGTGCCGCTGTCGCGCAGGACAATGCTGAGGCGGTTCCAGTTGGCCGCTGTGCTGAAGAGAATGCTGTCGTCTTCGTCGCCGGCGGCGGACCGATAGATCGCCGCATCGCCCTCGTCCTCGTCATCGACGGCCATGTAAATCTCGTATCCACCCACTGCGGGTTCGTCGGCGGACTTGGCATCGTCCGTGGACTCGGGCTTGGGCTGGGGCTTGGACTTCTCCTCGGACTCGCCGTTAGCCTCCTCCTCTTCATCCTCCTCGTCGGCGCCCTCGGGCTCCCAGCCGGGCGTGGGCGTCAGGCACAGAGTGAATTCCAGGCGGGGCTCCTCCCCGGTATAGCCGCTGGCAAGGGTGTAATCCTGGCCCCGGCGGAAGCGGCGCGCCATGTAGTCGTAGCTGGAGACGCGAGCCGCGCCGGTGATCAGGGCCAACCACTTGCGGAACGCCCGGGACGGGAAGAGGTCGTTGAGGAGCTCCTGAAGCGGGGTCTTCTGATCCTCCGTGGCGGTTCCGTGCTGTTGAAACATGTAGCGTTGCTTGTGGGGGGGCCGGGCAACGGTCCACCCAGTCTGGGCGAGGATCTCGTCCGAAGAGTTGGGCAGAGATTGTTTCTCCTGCTCCTCAATGTACGTGCGCACCCGAGCGGAGAATTTGTCGGACAGAAACTGGTCGAGGTTGAGGGAGGATTCGTTGCCGAACGTCTCGGACATCTCCTCGGCGATGTCCGGAGTCAGGTAGGAGGGGCGGATGTATTGAATCAGGAAGTTCAAGTCTGACTCCGTGAACTCGGCGCTGGGTTCCTCCTCCACCTTCGCCTTGCCCTTGCCCTTGCCCTCATCAGCCTGTCCGCCCGCTTCCTCGCAGACGACCGGCTTGGGCTGAGGGAGATCGTAGATATCGCCTCGTCCCTGAAGCTGGGCCAGACTGCTGCGCTCGGCGAGCTTTTCCTCCAAGCCGGCCTCGTATCCGTCTTCGCCCTCCTGCGGGATGTGGAACCATCCGCTGATCGCCATGCGCACCCGCTTCTTGGACTTGTCTTCGTTCTCCTTGGGGTGGTAGACTTCCTCGACGTCATGGAAACTCTCGCCGGGCTGGACGGTGAAGAAGCTCAGCTGGTTGAAGGCAGGGGGAATGCTCAGGCTGAAGTCAGGACTAGGGATCTTGACATCGTCGCCGTTGACATCCTTTTTGGTGGTGGTGGGGTACAGGCGCAATGCACCACCCCATTCCTCTTGCCATGGGGTGTCCGGGTCGGTCAGGTAGAGGATATAGGATACTCGTCTGCTGCCAATGACGTCGTCATGGCACAACAGGTGGCAGCCTTCGTTGTAGACGTTGATGGCCATGTCGGTCTTGCGACCGCTGAGCTTTCCGGATCCAGTCACGGCGGAGAGGTATTCGCGGAACCGAGCAGAGTACATAGCATCGCGCAACTTCAGGATCGAAGGGAGCTTCGACAGGGACTCATCATCAAGCCCGTCCAAGTTGGCCAGATCGCCCGACTGGAAGATCTTGTAGATATCGGTCTCCTTCTCAGTGAAGTCGACTTGGGCCTGGATTTCGTCGCGGACTGCCCGTAAGAGGGAGGGCTCGATCAAAGGGGAAATGACTCCATGCTTGTAACTTGAGCAATAGTCAGCCTTTTGGATTGAGTATAACATCGAAATGATAGACGAATTGGTGATCGGTTGGGGTGGACATACGGAGCAGATTGAGCATACTGCTCGGTATACTTCTGTTGCTCCGAAGGGTCGAACAGACCGTCGCGGAAACGCGCAGCGGCCTCCTCACTGGACAAAGCACGCTTTTTCGTCTCTGGCTGACCCTTGCTCGAGCTACTGTCTGTCTTGCGCTTCATTTTCAGTGATTTTGATTGAGATGATTTGAGAGGAGGGGAAGCATGGGGAGGGAAATCGAGGCGCGACAACGGAGGGCCGGGGATCTTTTTTGGCTAAATTTTAGTTTGGCGGTGAGGATTTTTGCAGCCTTCAATTCAGTCAGCCCACTCATCCCATCATCCATCAGGCCATGCAACCATCTACGGTACGGTACGGTCTCTCTTTTCTTGGGCACGGTGGTGGAGATAACCAATATAGTGTAGAATTGTTAATTCTAATAGCCCTAGCAATTCAAATTGTTGTTACATTGTCCATGGACTAGTTACGTCCTGTTCCTCAACAATTGAAGGACTAGTAGATGGTGGCTCCGGTTCGTTCCTGAGTTGGCGGCTGGAAGCTTCGATTTGCTCCGCACTGGCCGATAACTAATGAATCCCCCTGGCGATAAGCCGCCTATCATCTCCATTCAAACCCATCTGCCCCATCATCACTGCCATCTTCTGCCTTCTGCCTACCACTTTCCACCTCTGTTTACAGTGCCACACTCACCCAAACAGATATTATCCTGATAACCATTAAAATATCCTCTGCTGGCAGAAAAACGGCTCGCCTCGCTCTTTCAACCCCCAACACCGACCCCTCAGTGAGCACAGCGCAGACGTCATTGAGCGCCGATCGCGGCCAGCAATCCATCGATCCAGCAATCCGCTTGATAGAGGGATCGATCCCGTCCTTCATTTTCGCCCCCCCTCGAAAATTCTCCAGTCAAAGAAACATCGCACGGGGAGCAGCACACGATATGCAGCCTGTACAAGAATCTCAAGAAAGTTCGCCCGATCGGCCAGGGACTCCGCCGCGCCCACCGTATTCTCCTGTGACACCGACCTTTGCGCATCTCGCACCTGTCATCTCTCCCTCCGCAGCAAACGGGGTATCGCACCCCATCGTCCCTCCCGCCGCATCGCCCTCTCCCACAACGGCAGCGCCGCCCTACCACGGCTTGATGCCGGACTTTGCTCCTCCCCCGCAGGCCCCGCGTGCAGCACCCTTCTTCGCTGCGGAACCCGCTCCAGTACCCATCTCCGAAAGCGAGAACCCCGATGCGATCGCACTACGGTCTGCTATTTCGATCTTGCAGCTCCAGAAGCAGCAGAGCCTGCGAGATATCCGGACGTTGGATGAAATGAAACGAGCGGCGGCGGCGGACCCGGAAGGCTTTGCACGCGAACTGGCTGCGGGGAACCTTACGGCGAAGGATAAGGGCGGGTTTATCAACTTCCGCCATGACACTACGCATGATGACGAGGATGAAGATGAGGATGATGAGATGGAGGATGATTCGAAGGAAGGCAAGGCATCTGGGTTTGGAACGATTCCCCCTCCCCAAAACGTGGTTCGGATGCCTCCGATCAACTGGGCCAAGTATCATATCGTGGGCGAATCGCTAGATAAGATGCACGAGGAACAGCGGCGCCGGCCATCCGCGGGGGAGCCGCGAAGGGATGAAAGCGCCCAGCGGGCCCCAGAGTATCTCCTGGCTTCACCATATCGACCGTTGACGGACAAGCTAGACAGCTCGAGCAAGGCCAAGGGGACTGGAGCCAAGAGCAAGAAGTCTTGATCAAGCCTTATTCTTCATAATCAGAATCTGTTTGGTAACTCGACTAGACAGTGACAACATTAGCATGCATATCAAGGGCTAAGATCACAGAAGCATGCAACAACCACAAAAAGAGAATACCACCACACCTGCAGGAGACGTCCGCGTGTACAGTATATGACATGTGGAATCTTCCCAGCGAGATCACAATCAATCAAGCACACTTGAAATCCTTCAACTCCGCAAGTGTCTTCTGAAGTCTCTCATGGGCCCTCTCAACCCGTTCAACTTGTGCCTCCATCTCAGCCTCTGTGGTGATCGTCGGGGTCGCCTTGAGCTGCACCGGGGGTAGCATGGCCATCACTTCGCGCACCTCGTCCTTGGATGCCTCCGATGCTTTCAATGCAATCATCGTCCGATACCGCAGACTCTCCACAGTCGCCTTCCTCCTGCGCTCCTGTTCAATGATCCCAAGCTTTCGTTTTCCCAGACCAACCTGCTCATACCCGCGTGCATGTGCGCTCAGCCAGGCTTGCGCTTTGGGACAATCGGCCCGCGTCTGCATGACGATATCGGCGACGGCCTCACGCGACAGAGGCGGGTTCGAATCGCTACCGTCGTACCGCGGGACCATTTGTCCAGATACCTTCTTGCTCTATTTTTTGGGGTTCAATGTCAGCAGGGCGTGCAAACCCAGGAAATTCGACATGTATCTTCTTTCATTCCGTACCCCAATATGTATCTTCAATCCCACCTGATCCCCCTCCACATGTACTGCTTCGTCCTCATCGTCCAGTGTCGCGAAAGGGGACGCGAGCTTTGCGGCTTTCTCCGCCCAGAACCTGGCCCACGCCAGCTGGGACTTTTGGAAGGTGTAGAAGCTGTCGTGTTCACAGCGCTTGGATCGGTCGTGGGCCGTGGTGGAGGTGAAGGCATCAGGCTCTCTCGCGCTAGGGTGAGATCGAGGGTGAGGTGGAGGTACCGGACTGGAAGGTGGCAATTGGCTGGCCTTGCGTTTCTTTCTTCCCATCTTGGAATATAGGATATGGGTAAACGAGCTTAGTCTGGTTGAATTCTTGATACGTCTGAATGGAGGAGTAAATCGTTCCCTGCGAATGAACAGGAGAGATGACAATATGAGTTGGAGTAGAGATGAGACGAGATGAAGTGTAGGTGAAATGAGAGGGAGGATGAGGTTCGAAGTGGATCATGTCGATTACACCTTCTCCCACTTTCTCTCTCACTTTCTTGCATCGGTGTAAAAGCCCGTGCTGGGTCATGATGGTCATTGTAAATCCAGAGGCGCTGAATTCACGCTGAAGGAGCAGGTAAGTATACTAAGTATTGGGAGGAAGAAAGCTGCTATATATTACTAAAAGTTCTTCCAAGAATACCAATTATCATATTATAAAGTTCTAATCAAACATCTTAAAAAGATTCTGAAGAAATTTTAAGAATTTAGAAGATGTATATCTCTGAATAGAGATACCATTGTTTCTTGTTATATACCTAAATTATAAGATTAGACAAGATCTATTAAAAGTATACTAGTTCTATTGAATATAAGCTGAATAGTATCTAGATTATTAGAATATCAAAGATTAGATAAGATTATTTTACCTTGTAAGTAGGCTTATAGGTAACTCTCTCCAGATAGCTGTCTCCAGCATCTCCTTATTCTTAGTACCATGTCTTCTGGAAAGGGAAGTATAGCCCCAGCTCCATTGAAAAGCGTCGAAGTACAGCGAGGAGCCAGTAAATAGCCACGATGAAAGTGTCCGAACTTGAACTCGGAAGGATGAGCCATGTAGCCCAAGAATACTGTACATGTATGCAGCTTCATTGATCATATCCAAGTGATGGATAGAACTATAATTCGACGCATCTAGCGGAGAACAACCAAAACAGAGCTAGTGTCTAGCATATGTCTAGGAAACACCACAACCAACATCCACCATGAACCACCAGATCCTCATCCAGATCCTCACCACTACCTCCTAGTAACCTTTCCCGCTCAGCTCTCAGCTCCCAGACCTCAATACCCGGCAGAAAGCAAAAGAAAATCAAAGCTTAGCTTTAACCTCTCCCTCCCAAGCCTCGACCCTCCCCCGCGCGGCCCCCTCCTCCTCCGCCTTCCGCTCCTCCACGCGATCCCGCCACGCCACCATCTCCGCATGCGCATCCAGAATCCCCAACGACTGCCGCCACATCTCCTCCTTCATCATCCCATAGATGCCCGTGGCAGCTTTCGTCTGCAGCCGGCGGTCGCGCACGAACTGCACCGCCTCCGCCAGCCCGCCGTACGCGTCGACCAAGCCGGCCTCGCGGGAGGCGGCGGGCCCGCCGAAGCGCCGCGCCTCGAGCACGAGGTCGCGGAACGCGGTCGCCGACAGCTTCTCCCGGAAGACGCTCATCATGGGCGACTGCAGCGGCACCCCGAACTCCAGCTCGTTGATGCACAGGTACCCCTTGCTGGGGTTCTGGATCCGGTAGTCGTGGTACATGGCCAGCATGAGGCCGCCGGCGAAGGCGTGGCCGTTCAGGAGGGCGAGAGTTGGCATTGGGTAGCTTTTGCGGTTGGTTAGTTATACAGATTTCTGGGGAGGGGAGAGGGGCGCAAAGGCGAAGACCTACGTAAGTAACCGCCGAAATAACTTCCATAACCATTTCTCGACGAAGCCCTCGGTGGACTGCGCGAGTTCGAGGTCAAGACCATTGCTGTAGAATTTGGGGATGCCGCTGGTGGTGATCACGACGCCCTTCGGGTAGCGGTGTTCGATAATGTCGAGGGCCAGCAGGAAGGCGTCGATGAAGGTGGGTGTGAGGCGGTTGTCGTTCGGGGAGGTGAAGGTGAGGATGTAGATGTTGCGGTCTTGTTCCGCCGCGGACGGGTTCGTGCAGGTGAAGGTGCCGTTGGTGGAGGTGATGGGGATGGTGAAGAGGGGCGGCGGTGTCGGGTCGGGAGTAGACATGTTGATAATATGAACAGGTGCTGTGAGTCTAGGGGAATGTGTCTATGTTATACTTTGCGGATTGTTATGATCTTATACGATAGGTCAAATGTGGGGAGAAGTATGTAGTTTATTTCGGATGAGGAGAGCGGAGGGAGAAACTGATAATGTAATCATGCCCATGTCCGCGGCATCACATGCTGCTAAGCTTCATCCATCCACTTGCTTCCTCCTACACATGCACTCAACCCACTATGTTCTCCTTCAACTCAATCTGGAAGCGCGCCTTCAACTCCTCACGCAGCGTCTCTGCAATTCGGGCATTCGTCCACGGCGCCACCATGCCCTTTTCCTGAATCCGACCCTCCAGCACCGCCAACACGCCCACCGCGCAGGGCAACCCCACCAATTTGGCCATGGCGCTGCGCGACCCAGGCCCAACCGGCTCACCGTACTCGACCAGCGTGCTGGTGCGCCTCTCTCGCGACCCATCTGCGTTCTCGATCTCAAAGAGATGCTGCAGCACGATCATATCCCGTTCGCCGGGCTGGTACGCCATCTGCCGCTCCAACACAGCACACAGCGTATCCAGAGGCGTGTCACGTCCGTCCACCAGCCGGGTCTCATCGAAGAGTCCCAGCCAGCGAAGGCTTGACAGCACACGATCGATCTCCTCCTTGTTCTCGCCCTTCTCCGCGAGGATGAGCGAGCACTTCCTCACCACAGCGTCCTGCACGTCTTCAGCAGAAGCAGACGCGGCAAGCCCCAGAAGCTGCGCCGTCAACTGCGCCCAAGTCAGTCTTCCACTGAACTCCGACGCAAGCGCCGGGATCTTCTCCTGGGAGAAGTACCCCAAGCCCACCAGCGCCCGAATGACCTCCGGGAACCCCGCGTACCGCAGGGTGCCCCGGAAGACCGTGTGCGCCTCCGGGATGGCGTAGGACTCCCGGAGACCAGCCGAGTCCCGATTGGGATATCCAACGAAATTAAATCCGGGGAAGAGGCCTTGCGCCGTGGCGGCCGCCATCAGGTCCTTGCCTTCCACCGAGGTGATCTGGCCGTCGCGGTACCACTGCGCTGAGTTGAGCAGCGCCAGGAGTCCACCCCGCGGGCTCCACGAGAACTTATACCCCAAGGGGTTGTCGGAGTTCTCCGGGGCGGGCAGCGCGCCGCACCAGCTGGTGAACGCGTGGATCTTGCCCCCGGCCCGGTGGACTTCGTCGATCGTCTTCACCGCGTAGAGGTGGTCGATGCCGGGGTCGAGGCCGATCTCGTTGAGGACGGTCACGCCGGCGGATCGGGCGGAGGAGTCGAGCTCCCTCAGCGCCGGGGAGATGAAGCTGGTCGTCACTACGGGTTTGCTGTGGGCGATGGCGGCTTTCACGACGGTGACGTGGTAGATGTAGGGGATGAGGGAGATGATTATGTCGGCTTGGGAGACGGTGGCGTCGAGCTTAGCCGGCTCGTTGGCAACGTCGAGGGCGATGGCTGTTGTGTTACTGTAGTTGCCCGCGAGGGATTGTGCGGCGCTGAGCGTGCGGCAGGCCACGGTGACATGGACCCCGGCGTCGGAGAGGGCTTGCACGGCTGGCTCGCAGACGAATCCAGCACCGAGAAGAAGAGCTCTCTTACCGGCGGCAGAGGACATGGTTGATACGTCTTGGAGGATGGGAGTTTACTGCTGACAATGGGAGAAATGGATGAAAGAATTTTAGGGTCTCTGGGAAAGGAAGATGCGCGGCAGAGGATGGGCACACGCTCTGACAAGAGTCAACAGCAAACAAGGCTGGCTACCAAGAATTTTCAGGCTTATTGCAGTAGCCAATGGCTTCTCATTTCTCTCATATCTCCGCGCTCTATTGCGTGCTCTGCGTTATGGGTGCGGTGTGGGCTCAGGTAAGCATATCAAGCGCGGTATGGGATCCATGACTCACACCCTGCCAGGCCACGGCGAGTGGCAACTGCATAGGAACCATTACCTAGTGCCCTTCTTATCATGTTACATAATAATATAGCGGCAGTTCATTCAGCAGTGCATAATTCGACAATAGCATACGAATGCGCTGCCCCTCAGTTGCCTTGATGCTTGTGCAGTGGACTATGGCTGCCATCCATGCCGCCTGAAGCTTAGCTGAGCTTGCATATATGCCCCCATATAACGAAACAGTGCAATTTATATGACTTGGCCAGACCGCCGTCCTCATTCTAAAGAGCCAACACGAGGATGAAACAGTATACACACATTCCACACTTATTCTGTATGTACATCGAATGCAGTCTGTTAGGGACTATCCACACTTCGACTGAATCAGCAACACCAGCCTCGTCCGATGCATCATCTTCCTAAGCAATAACTACCCATAACATAAATCTGAAGACCTGTAATCATTTTAACAAGAGAAAAGAGACTAGAGAGAATCCCCAAGAATCCCACCCACATACTCACGCTCCACCCCCAGCCACAACTCATCTCAGAAACACCCAGCCTCTTAGCAGTAGTCACATACCCCAAAAGTACCTGCAGCAATCATCGAAGACCAATTAAACATCTCAAGCCTACAAGTAAATAATAGAGCACTTAGCATACACCCTTGTCCGCAATATCAATCCCCCGTCCCTCAAGACAGCATCGATAACCCAACCCAACCTTTAGAGAGAGCCTTACGCAGCACAATCCAAGCCATTCATTGAACATGGAATCAAGGGCAGAGTACCAGAGTAGCCAAGTCCGACTAGGCTGTATCCATCAAGCGATCAGAATAACCCATCCTTGTCGCTGAGCTAGATATACCATATAACTTAGACTCCGAATCCGCAGGGGAGGATGTACATGGTCTCGCTGTATGGAACTCCACTTTAAAAAAAAAAAAACATAGTGGCTCTGCTCTACTTCATAGACCTCTGCTGGGTCCGAAGATGGTCCTTATCTCATTTCGTTATTGGCAGAAATTGTGGGTGATATTCTGATACCCGGGCATTACATCGAGAATCCACCGCAACCGACATCATCACTGACGTCATCCCATCCTAATACTCATAAACCTACCACCCAGCTCACTACAACCCAGCACTACACACCACTACAGACCACTTCAATCCACTTTCAAAACCACAGTTTGCAATCCCAGACACCTTTAACACGAAGCAAACAATCCAATACAATCTCGATACCCTAGTCCAGAGAATTACTACATACAAACACAATGCAATCCACCCACCAACCCGACCAACCCGCCCAACCCCCAAAAGAGGCCGGCTACAACCAAGCCTCCAACCCGGTGACACAGACACCCTACGAGCAGCGCGCACCGCCCCAGCACCCCGAAACCCGACAGCGCGGGGACCCGACCTCCTCCATCACGCGGCGCACCGCCGACTCCCGCCCGGCCAACGATGAGCGCCTGCGTCAGCTGAACGCGGACCGCGAGCAGGAGCGCGAGGCCCTGCACCGGGCGGCGTCGGGGGTCGATCTGGAGTACGGGGTCGAGCAGCAGCCGGCGGAGGGGGAGATCGCCCACGCGGTGGAGAGCACATCCGGCCGGGCGCGCGCGCGAGCGCAGGCCGGGGCCCATGCCGGTGCGGTGGGCAGTGCTAGTGGGCCCGGGGGCCCGGGGTATGAGAAGGGGTTGGCGGCGGATATGGACCGGAAGGCCGAGGAGCATGAGCGGGTCCTGGGGGAGCGGGTGGGACAGTCGCCGGCGGAGCCGGACGATGATGGGGTGTTGGCGGAGAGGGAGGCCGTCAGGGAGCGGAAGTTGAAGCAGGATAGGGAGTTGGATGTCAAGGGGGCGGTCGCCAGAGGCACGGGGGATCCTGTTGTTGGGTGAATGCTCGCGCTTAATGACTTGAGAGGCTTTCTTTGTGGATAGAGCTCATTTTTGGGAAATGAGGTAAATAACGATTTTTTGATATTCGTTTGTCGTATCCGAGATGTTTTAATGATTAATGTGGACATAATGGTTTTTTTTTTGCGGCTGTCTGACCAGGCGATGCCGCGAGGGTATCACAGTATATATCAATTTCAATCATCAGCATCGTCTCCTTCTCCGATGGATACCTTCTTCAATGCCAGATCCTGCTTCAGGTCATTGATGCGCTTGGCCAGCTTGTTCTTAAGAATGGCGTTCGGCATGTTCTCCCACTTGACTGTCTCGGCACGAATCAAAGCCTCCAGCTCGTCAATTTCCTCGCGCTGCTGCTGTAGCTGGCGTTGTTGCTCCAGCTGCTCTTCATCCATTTCGTCGCCCGGCTCATCATTATCCTCACCATCCGATCCGTCACTCTCGTCGCCCGATGTGTCTGCTGCTGGTGTGGAGGGTTTGGTCGCCATAGGCGTGCCGGCCTGGTAAACTCCAGCGTCTGAGTGCGGTCCGCTCGCAGCACCGGCCGCAGCGGCGGAAGCAGCAGCAGCAGCAGCATCGCCCTCGTCTCCGGCAGCCAGGGCAGCCTCCATTTCAGCTGCGAGAGCGTCCTCGAAATCGTCTTCAAACAGAGCCCCAGCGTCCATACCTTCATCAATATCGCCCTCTGCATCCTGTTCTTCGTCGTAATACTCGTCACCGTAGTCTTCATACTCCCCACTTTGCACTATACCCTCGTTCCGATTCAACGAGGCAGCGTCCACCAACTCGTAGCGAGGCGGGGCTATCGAGGCTTCGTCCTGCGCGACCATCTCCTCCACCGCTTTCTCGACCTGTTCGATCGTCCGGGTGCTGACCCGCTCACGGAACCGACGACGTCTAACCCACCGTAGAGGCGGCGCCAGACCATGCGGATACTGCAGGTTCTTGTCATCCGTCAGGGAAACCTCGTCCGGTATTGGATAATCCAGAGCCTCCTGTTCATTGGCCACAGGACCCAGTATCAGCAGCATCTGGCAGATATCCGCAGACTTGTACCATCCGCGACGATCCCAACTCTTCATACCCTCGATGATGCACGGCAAGTCCACCAGCGCGGCGGCGTACTGCCGGTCGCGGACCTTGAAGATAGCACGGCGGCCTTCGCGCGTCAGCGGCTTGAAGGAGAACTCCGATCGGTCGAAGCGGCGCTCGGCGATGGCACGGCGGAGATATTCACAGTCGTCCCCGGGCAGCATGCGTAGGATAAATTGCTCTTCGATCGCGGGATCGATCTCCGTGTCGGAAGCTTCCGAATCGTAGCCAACCCCGGTCGGGCGATTGGGTACCAGCCCCTTGTTCTTGATCCGGATAGACTGCACGCCGGGTTTCTTGGCCGGGTTAATCAGCTTGAGGCGTTTGGGGCCTGCTGCAGCGGATGCTGTCACGACGGCGGCGGCGGAGGACGGTTCTGGCACTGCGGGCCCCTCTGCTGGGCGCTTCTTGGACGGCTTTTTCTTCTTTGGCTTTTCATCTTCTCCTGCTCCTTCGGCAACGGATGGTTTCCGTGGGATCTTGAGCGTGATCTTGCGTTGGGGAGTCTCCGTCGGCTTTGGCGTAGGAGGGGCAGCTTGGGATGGGGTCGAGGGCGCTGATGCTTTCGCCTTGTTCTTGTTGAAGGTGAGCTTCAGAGACGGCCGGGGGGTCTCCGACATGACGAAAGTTGTTCCACCAGACTGGCGGCGAGTATTAGCTGTTGATTTTGAATGATGAAAGACGAGTTCCGGAGGTTCTGAGAGAGGAAATGGGAAATGAGAATGGGAAGGGCGAATGGTGAAATGTGGTGATGGTGAAGGGTGGTTGGCGGAGGGAGGAAGGAAAGGCGGAAGAGCGACACGGCCTGGTTGAATTCCGCTTGTTCCTCCCCGACTTTCCACCTTATCTTCTCCAATCCATGTGCACGCCTCAACTACCTTGTTCTTCAGCTTGATTCGATCAATCGCCCGATAGAGAAGGTTCCCCTCACTTCAGTCTGACCTCTATTCCACCTCACTGCCATCGGATTCTCCAGCCATGTCCGGCTCCAATCTACATAACGCTCTCCTCCGCCCTCCGATCATTCAGATCCTGCGCGCAGCAGGCTTTCACTCGACGCGTCCTTCAGTCCTAGACACTCTCGCTGACCTCACGGCCCGATACATCATGCTCCTTGCCTCATCCACAAGCGCTCATGCAGCCAACGCCCACCCCGAAGACCCTATCCCCGTGCTCGAGGATATTTACCAGGCCTTACAAGATGCAGGCGCGTTGCGGCCGCAGCTGCGGGAATGGGAGGAGGAATGGCAAGGGGAAGAGGACGTGCGAGGACTAGAAGGGTTTCTGTCGTGGTTCACCGGCCCCGCCAACCGCGAGATCCGGCGCATCGCTGGGTTCGTGCCCAGTGAAGGAGACATGGTGGACGCGGACTCCCTGGAGAAGGAGGACTTCCTGACAGCCCTGAAGAAGAAACACAGCAAGACGGGAGAAGAGTCGCGATATGCGGGGACCGTGCTGGGGAAGAGTGGCGAGGAACACCCGATCGTGATCGAGGGCGGTGCGCCGACCCTGCAGGATTGGGGGTCCCAGATGCGATCCCGTGCA
Source organism: Aspergillus floridensis (assembly GCA_012184565.1). Classification (NCBI taxonomy): domain Eukaryota; kingdom Fungi; phylum Ascomycota; class Eurotiomycetes; order Eurotiales; family Aspergillaceae; genus Aspergillus; species Aspergillus floridensis. The sequence continues at coordinate 91,355 of WOUI01000085.1, forward strand.
CCCTATATGGCCGACAGCGACTCCTCGGTCGTGAGCAGTGCACCGAGCAATTTGTCTGATGGAGAGGGAATGGACGTGTGATGGGATGGATGGAAGTGTGCCGCTTTCTATCTACGATGACCCTTTTGGTCACTTTCGACCAGGAGACCCAGTACTCCAAGTCAAGCGCGGAATCTTCGCGTATGAGGATATTCCCTTTCTGCACGTTTGGGACCCAATTCGCCCACTTGACCCCAGTTGGCTGGTCCAGCTGAACGGCATTGCTAGTAGCAAAAAGCCATCCTATTCGCTATCTGGTCGAGGCACAACCTCCTTCGACCTGAATCATGGAAGCAAAGCACAGGAGCTACGCCGTTTAGAGTCGCAACACAAGCAGTGTAGCCGAGTCCAGCGCAAACTTGAGAAGCAAGAGGACGATGTCGTTGCGAGAATGCATCTGAGGGATGGGCAGGACAACAGGGAGGGTTTCATGTATCTACCTTACTAGGGGCGCAATTCAATAGCCCCGCGTATCTGAGATGAGCTGAATGTACGAAACATCTCAACAACTAAGGAGGAATCCTTGTGATTCTGTCCTACAATATGAGAAATTCTAGGCAATGCTTGGCTGGCCGGCGGTATGTGGTCTCATCCAACCGCCAACGGATAACTGATAACTCCGTAGTTCCACCTCCGCTTCTCCCCTCACCTTCCCTCCTCCTTTTGACAACAACTCTCCGCACCAAACACGCCCACCCACCATGGTCTACGCCTTCACCCTTCCGACCACCTCTCATCTCTCCTTCCAGAACTTCCTATCATCCAGCACACATCCATCCCTCCCGCAAGCAGCCACCACCGCCCGCCATGCCCTGCGTCAGGCACTCAAAGCCCACAAGCGTCTACCCCGCGGCCCGCAACAAGACACGCACCTATCCACCCTCCTGACCACCCTCACCACCTACCTCCCCTATCTCGAAGCCATCTCCAGCGGTCTAAGCAGCAAGCCTAGCGATGCGACCAGCGAAGAGATCGAGATCACCCTGCACAGCGAAATCGTCACCTTCTGGCGCCCGACCCTCACCACCGCACCTAGCACCACCCTATCACTCAAACACCTCCCTACCTCCTCATCTTCCTTTTCACCCAGCAGCGGGGGCGGGAGCGGCGGCAAATTCCTCAGCGGCAGCGGCCACCGGATCCGCGGCGAGGGCATTGACTTCGAGATCGCCTACGTGCTCACGACGCTGGGCTATGTGCTCAGCCTGCTGGCGCACACGGGGCTGATGCGGACGCTGTACGCCGCGACGACCCCGACGCCGGACCAACGCACCGCCGCCGTCCAAACGGCAACCCGATACCTCCTGCAAGCCAGCGCCATCCACAATCTCCTCGCCTCATCCCCTGCCTTCGCGACCGCCGCCCGCGCCATTGCCGCGTCGACGTCGACGACATTCCCGCAAGCACCCCCCACCACCACTTCTACCGCAACAACAACCCCCTCCCTCCCCGACCTCGACCCAGGCACCCAAACCGCGCTCTCCGCCCTCGCCCTCGCAGAAGCCACCCTCCTCGCCGTCCTGAAGGACGACTCCTACGTCTTCGCCTGCATCCAGGCGCGGAATCCCCGGGACAAGGATTGGATGGTTCGGGCGCCGGAGATCCCCAAAGTGCGCGCGCACCTGTTTGCCCGCCTGTGTATCCGGGCCGCCGAGTACGCGGAGCAAGCGGCGGCGGGGCTGGGATCCGTCGTAGGTAGGACCGGAAAGACCGGGGCCATTGAGGAGGAGCTGCTGGGGTACACGCGGGTGCTGGGACGGGTGGCGCGCGCGCGCGCGTGTCGGTTCTTCGGGGTCGATGCGGAGTTGGCGGGGAAGATCGGGGAGGCGATTGCATGGTTGCAGGCGGCCAAGGGGGCGCTGGGGGTGAGAAGCCGCGGCGGCGGCGCGAAGACGGAGGCGGAGAAGGAGGCTGGGTCGAAGGGGGGTAGTAAGTTCTCCAGGTTCAAGCAGGGGTTCAAGGAGAAACTCGAGGAGAAGAAGATGGAGAAGGATGCTGGGTCGCAGGGTGGTAGTGGTGATAAGAAGGAGCTCGGGCCTGGGGACAATGCGGGGAGAGACGAGGAAGGTCGGGTGATTGAGATGTTGGAGACGAAGTGGGTGCGGATGAACAATACGGTTGGTTTTGCTCCTGCCTTTGTATGAGTGGTGAGAAATGATGCTGACGTTTGAGACGACAGATCAACACCCAGTTGATACCGCCGTCGGCGGATCTGTTGGCGAACTTACCTTCGGGTCGTGATATCCATGCTCCGCCGGGTGCGTACCGGATCCCCTCGCTGGACGAGGAGCAGCTTGTGCGCATGCGTGCGCCGCCGGCGGAGGATGAGTTTGGGCCGGGCAGCGATGTCGAGGAGAGCGATGAGGAGCCAGCTGGTATGTCGAGGGTGTGGACGCCCGGGACCGTGCCGGGGCGGACGGATAGTGCATATTATTGATACCCTGGTGGTGAGCGGAGCAATTGTGTCCAGATAGCAACATGTATCTCATACAAAATCGAGTCCTGATAACATTCTCTCGCCATCCCTCTACTCCAACCCTCTCTAAACTCTCTCCTCTACATACACCAACCTGACCATCTCCCGCAGCCTGAACCAGAAACACAAAGCAAGAAAAGATCCCGATATCGATATTTTCCACCCCAAACCCAATGACATACATCGCATAGGTGAGTAGGTAGGTAGGTAGTATAGCTAAAGCAGACAAGAAACAGAAAACCGTTGAAAAAATCTCGGAAAAAAACATGTAGTGCAACCATGACACAAAAAACGAAGATGATATAGTATAAACACCATCCCTGCCCCGCGCGATGCTCATCACCAGGGTCATGAAAAGCAGCGCCCGCCCCCTCCCTCCGTTCCGTTCACGAAATTCTATTCCCCCCTTCCTCTCTTTCAGAAGATTCAAGCAGACTTCTCCTGCGAGAAGTGGTTCTTCTCCTGGAAGAGATAACCCTTGATCTTGCGCTCCCCGAGGAGTTCGAAGTATTTTTCTAGACACGAAGCAAAAGGATTAGCAAATGTTCCAAGCCTCGACAGACCACACAGTGGGCAACTGAGAGTAGCATTCAGCCAATTCCCTCTCCTCCCAGAGAGATAGATATCCATCTCCAATCTTCCTCAGTCTCCAACCTCAGTACGCAGTACTCAGAACTCAACCACCCAAATCCCTCATCCCATCCAAATCTAACTCCAATCACACCCAGAAAGAACCACAGCAAAGAAAACCACAGCAAGGAAACTTGACCAGACGGGAAAAAAAAAACATACCCCTCAAAACCCCACACTTCTCAAGGTGGTTGACGCCCTCGCGCGCATAGCACTTGCCCAGCTCCTCGCCGACCAGCCGCGACATCATGCTGCGGACCCACTGCTCGCGGATGATGGCGTCGCGGGCGTTGTGAAGCGCGACGTTGTCCTCGTAGTCGACGCCGTCGTAGGTCGGGGCCACGGTGGGCTTCTTAGCCAGGAAGGCGGCGGATTCCGGGGTGGGCATTTTGATCGGATTGGGGGTTTTTTCGGTTTTGGTTGCGGAGAGGAGAAATTCGTTGGCGGGAGAGGAAAAATGCACGCCTTGATAAAGGTTTCGTGATGGAGAGGGTTCAATTGCGGATTGGGAGGGCGATGATGGTCGGAGTGTTCGGGCGGAGGTTCATGAAGTTCGGACGGAATTGAAAGAGGATGGAGCAACTGCAATTGGGGGGTTGTGATTGGGTGGAGTGGCTGGGCGGTCTGCGGTGCGTAGAAGTTATTGAGCATCCGCATTTAAGCTGGCACTGCAGGCAAGACTACTAGGGTGGGCGGGAGAGAGCTGGTGTGCTGTTATCATCTGCGGGTTGTGAGGATTAGTCATTATGTGTTTTATGAAGCTGGTTTGCAAATTTGAGTAAGTCAATAGATATACGAGCGATGATTTATGTGGCAATTTCGCTTGAATAATTTAAGTAATTGATTGAATTCCTCATCAAATAATATACTCATACAAAGACCGAAAGCGAAGTCAAAACGCCTGGCCAATTTACAAAGTCCACATTAATGCACAAGTAGTCCCCAAACTCCTCATCTCCTATCATGCAAGCCTCACAAACCCATCGTAAACACCTATCATTGCGTCTCTTCTTGTATGCGAGGAAAGAGCTTGTCGCGGAGCTCGTTCAGCCGTTTCTTGACCCGGTCCCATGGTGGGCGATTCAACTGTTTGCTGTACTCGCGATACTGGTACATCTCACCCCAACAGTCCCGGCCAAAGTTACAGCCTGCCATATTGACCAGGAAATCTCCCTCGTCGTAATGGACCTTCGGGTCACCCCCGTCGCCGCAGGCGCCAGGAGGGAAGGAGTTGATTTGCCGCTGCGGAAGGAAGCCCACCCCGCTGCGGACCCACGGCTGGTTGGTGTAGAGATACTCCAGCGCATCTTGCTCCTTGTGCTCCCACTCCATATGCTTCTGTTCGTACATCACGGGGTCCCACCAGGCGTCCAGCAATCGATCGGCCCAGAGGGATCGTCGAATGAAGAAGGACCCGAGGTTGAACCCGCCGCAGTCTTGCGAGAGAAGGAAATTGATCGAGGACGTATCGTTATCCCCACTGGGAGAGAGGGAAACCTGATCCAAGTAGGGATCGTTGAGAGGATGACTGATGCCAAGTGGGTTATAGACGTTGATATCGCGATAAGCAATTTCGCCAAGCCGGTGGAATATATGGTCCTGCAGGGAGTACGAGTACTCCATGATCCAGGTGTTCAGGTCCAACCACCAGAACCTACAGCAGGATTAGCCATCACACACTCTCCCTTTCCTTTGGCTAGTACAGCATAACTCACCACTCCGCATCGGGATATTTGCGCATGGCTTCCCGAATGATGTCAACCTTCTCCCAGTTTTCGCGCCATTCATGTGAATAGCGCTTCTTGGCCAGCATGTTGACCGTCTCTAGCTCGTACCCCCAATGCTTGGCGTAATGATCCTTGTTGCCAATGCTGTTGCGCTCGATCGCCCATTCCCGCGCGCCCTTCCACTCCATCACTCCCCCTTCGATATTCGACTCTAGGATAATGACGAACTTGCGCCCACCACCTAATGATGACCGCCGGTAGGCCTCGATGATCCCTGTAACAACAGGTTAGTGAATCGTGTGTTTCGCGCGCATACGTTATCTGTCCCTACGTACGTGTCCACAGAAAGACATATCCGAGCGCGAAAGCAACCAGAACCAGTAACAGCCGCGAGCGTTTACGTCGAAACACTGCCCTGCCAAATCCCCAGAAGCGCCAGCCGTCACCGGAACTAGTGAATGGGTACCCACGCCCGAATTCGTCCTTATCAACGTAGCCACTCGGGGATCCTGATCCCAGGCGAAAGCGCGGCAGCGTCGCAGACAACTGACGCCTCGACCGCGAGAAGAATCCGTTGTTCTTGGTTGCGAAGGATGGATAGCCTCGCACCTCGTCGCTCTTGGCTTTGGCGACGGCCCATGAGATCCCACTCGGGCCTAGGGCATTCGGGGAGAGCAAGCCGCTGTGAGGCGTGGACGTGCCACTGCCGTGTGTGAATCCGGGGCTGGACCATCCTCCCACCCCCGGCGGGTGGGGGGATGGTGACCGGGAGAACATGGGCGGGGTGTCGGAGCCGAACAAGACAAGAAAAGTGGCAATTCCGAGCGAACACAACGGCCACTCAAGCTAAGGTGTTAACGAACAGGTAGTCGGCGCAACTGTCGGAGGGGACGAGCGCGAAGGGAGAGGGATGCCGACTCATGGACAGAAGGGTTGAAGAACGAGGAACAGAGAGAGAAAAAAAAAAAAAAAAAGGAACCGGAGCGCCGTGAGGGAGAGATATGGTCGACATGGAGGCTACTAGATAACAACAACCAAGCCATTTGAGAAGAAAATTAAAAGTAAAATTAACTGGTGGACGGAAAAGGAATGGGAGACAGGAACAGGCACAGAAACCCATCCGTGAACGGGTCTGCCCGTTTCCGTCGAACTCGAGGGAGTGGATGGCCACTTGTCACTCGCAACGGTTCATTTCCAAGGGCACACGCTAGGGGTGGCCCCAGCAGAACCACACCGTGGGTGCAAGTGGTTTAGGGACGGACAGAGCTATGGCCATGAGGTCGACAGTCACCAGGAATGTAGGTAGTAGAGCCGAATTGTACCCTTCCGGCGCGCGCGCGCGCGCGCCTCTACTTTCGGTGGGACATGGCCATTGTTCATGAAAAGTGCAGATACTTGGGCTGTACAAAACAGTTCTGTGACACGAACACAATGAGCAGCCGATTCTCAAACAAGATTAGGATTGGGGGATGTGCAATCAGTGGTTGGTGGGGGTTAGAGAAAAGGAGATGAGGACTGTTACCAAAGGAAATTAAAATCAATCAACCTTCAATGGGGAAGAGCCCCGCCCCCTCGCTTGGATCACAGCGAAGGACTTTTTGTCTGGCTGTTCTGCCTGGCATTCTTCCGGGTGCGGCAGTAGCTGGACCGATCCATCCATAACACTGTTTCATATCTGCCACAGTAGGGATGATCAGGAAGGAGCCTTGGTGTCCAAATGTATGGATTAATTGAGTTCGTGTGCTCATACTGAGTACAACCCCGATATTAGTGACGATGGAGAACTTGAAGATGATTGATAGTGCAATTGAAGCTAAGTCGGGCTAAAAAGTAGGGGCTCCACCACACTAATCTCCAAGACTAACCCAATGGGTTGGGAGTTCGTCTCAGGGTCACTCGGCCCGAACTGAGTATGTACAGCCCAGTACAGTACTCTATCTTCTCAGCTGATACTGTAGACTACATGATAACCACCTCGACACTATTCGTCTCACCACGAGAATAAGGAAATTACCATAAGATGTAAATATTCTCAGCATATGCAGTATGTATACAACAGCGTAAATGATATCACAGGGGGTTGTATGTCATCTGGCCTTTCATCTTCAACATCCAATCGTAGCTCCGTTTCATGGGCGATCAAGCAGTAACCCGTCCCAGTTTTCCCTGAATCCAGCACAAATCCCAACCCAAAAAAATAAGTCACAGCTTTCCAAAACGATTATATAAAACACCCATGTTCCAATGTGACAAGCCCATTTGGCTCACCTTGGTTTCTGTCCGACTCGGCCAAGCAAGAACCCTCTCACTTCTTTCCATAATCTTTGAGCACCGGAATTTGATTAGCAGCTTTCTCCTTGGGCATTAGCACTTTGCGCACTGTGAATCCCTTCTCGGTTTCGGGTCGTGGACGCGCGCTGTCCCCGTGATAAAACTCGCATTCGAACTTCAAGAACTTGTTTCGATGTTGCCAAATAGTAATGACGTCGCCGGTGTAAAGCTTGCCAAAGTGGAACCCCTCCCGATTGTTCTTGTCCCCTTCAGGCCCACGTCGCAGCTCAGTGCCATTTACCCAGATACATTTGCGTGTTTTGGTGGACAGAATGGCCATAACCCCCGGGACAGTCAGCCAGTCTTTGCCTTCGGCGATTTTGGCTTCGATGGCCGGCGCCCAAAAGGTGACCTCCAAGGCATATGCAGGAACCCGTGTGTCCATCGGGTCGGGATAACAGATAGTTGCTTGGGGCCCACGACCCCATGAAGTCATCCGGCTTTCCAAGCGAAGGGTGAGGTCGAATACCGATCCGGGCAGGGTACTCAACTTGCCAAGGAGAAGTCGAGGCTCTTTCCGTTGAGGCATAGGTTGGGGAATTTGAAGTGGCACCTCATCTGGTTCAGGATCAGGTTCTGCGGGCGGTTCCGGAGGTTCTGGTCTCTTGCTCATATCTGGAAGCTGCTTCCCTGTTTTGGCATCGATGGTATTGGCCAGTTCGATACTGAAGATTTCCACTTCAACGCTTTGATCTTCAGGCCCTTGGGTCTTTTGCTTGGAGAAAGGCTCCGGACTTGAACTATCACTGGCGGTATCAGGCATGGGCAGCTCTATCCGTCGACTGAATATGGCCGAAGGCTTGGGAGTCTCATCAACAACATTGGTCCGCTGTTTCGTGCTCGAAGGTTGCTTGACCGGGTCGCCTATCTTCGCTTTAGTTGGCGGTTCCTGTGCCTCGGCGCCCTGGGGAATGGGACTCGATGTGCCAGGGTCGCGTGAGTTCACGTTCAGCTGCCCAATAAGTTTCTCAGCTCCCATCAAGCTAGGTGCAGATCCGGCAATGGGGTTTTCCGGGAGGGAGAGGATAGAAAATAGGCTGTTGCCGTCGCTTATCATCGACTCACCAGTTGAAGACACAAAGTCATGGATGCTGTAATCATCGCCCTCGAACGCGTCCACATTTACCCCCAACGCGTGGGAACTGTGGAGGACCGACGGCGTGATCTCACCAAAAAGGCGTTTCGGGGTAGATTGTGCCACGGGCTGAAGGGACGCGAAGCTTTCAATTTCCGGAAGCGACGGGTAATGGATATTGGCAGGGGGGTAATCGAGTTTAATTTTTTTGGATTGAGCCAGGTCGTCCCCCTCTTCATCTAAGATTTGTACCGCGTTCTCGTTGAGCGAAAGCTGGGATGCGTCCAGCTCGTCCTCCGCATCTTCCCCGATCTCTGAAAGCTCCTTGACGACGTCAGGGTTGACCTCGTCGTCCTCGTACTGGTCATGATCGGGGATATTTGCGATCCATGGATGCTGGAAACATTGTTTCTGATTGGGTCGAGAATGCGGATCACGAGTCAAGAGCTGAGCAACAAAGTCGATGCCATCTTCTGAGACTCCCACTGCACGAAGCTGGGAGTAATCGGCATCCTCGGTCATGATGATTCTAAGCATCTGAGCTCCCCTGTCATCGCCCCTCGGAGCGAACGGAGGGACACCGGCGAGCAAGTGGAAAAGGACGGCGCCCAGCGACCACATATCGACGGATTGACCGTAAGGAGACGTTTTCGGAGGCCTGAACATTAGTACGTTTTCAAGACAGAGACAGACAGTATTATACTTACGGATCGCCCAGCCTACGCCGCTTCTTAATCTCCCCGCGCCGGTATGTCTCATATTCAGGATAAACCTCAGGGGCACAATAGAGCAGGGTACCGCAGAAGGTCCTTAAGAATGTCTCTTCCTGAACTACTTTTGAGAGACCAAAGTCTGACAATTTGACCCTCAGTGGATCGAAAGAGGAAATCAGGATATTGTCGGGTTTGATGTCACGGTGTGTGATCTTGCGGGCGTGCAAATACTGCAATGCATGCAAAATCTGACGGGCGATAGGCTTCACCATGTCCTCTTGGATCTTGCCATGCGATTGTAAGTAGGTTGACAACTCGCCGCAAGGGATGTACTCCATGATGATGTAGATCCAGCGCTCGTGTTCGTAGTGGTCGATGTATTGTACAATGTTAGGCTGGAATGAGTCCAGAGTCATTAGCTATCACGATCCGAAGCGGCGGCAAAGGAAAGGAGGAAACGTTACATGTTTTAAGTCTCTCATGATTTGCATCTCATTATCAACTTTCTTGTCGAGTATGCCGTTTTTCATGAATCGTCGCTTGTCAAGCTCTTTGGCGGCATATACCGCTCCATGCTGCTTTGTCGCGAGCTTATAGACTGTTGCAAAGGCACCTTTTCCAATCTGACCGGTGACATTGTATGTTGATCCTCCAGACCAGTGCATCCCGTAGGTATTGGAGCCTGACAACTGCAAGGCCGGTGCAGGTGTCGCGCGAGGATTGCGCTGAGTCTTGCCGGGCTGTTGAGGTTGAAGCTTTGAGATCCGCTCGAAGTAGCGTAGTATGTTTTCTGTGTACTGCATCATGTAACCATCCCGGGAGGGCATGCGGACAATGAACCGAACCTCATCCGAAGCGTGGTCACCATTCATGACTTGGATCACCGAACCATTGACTAGCATACGGCTTTTCTCTTTCTGAGTCTTCCGGAGACGGCAGTTGTCCACTATCGTACCATTGGTGGAGGTATCCTCGAGCATGAGAATGCCGTCCTGGGTCAAGAAGATACGACAGTGCGTGTTGGAGATTCGTCCCATATTGCCCTGCGCTGTGAGCAGAAGGTCGCAGCGGGCTGGGTTTCGTCCGAAGTAGAAACCGGCACATGGGTCGCGTACTTGGGATGACAGGCGAAGAGCGAAGTCCAAGGCAGCAGTATCAGAACATTCATAATCTAATGCGTGTCTTTGCAGAATGTGCTGGGGACTTTGACGGGCGGTCGCTGCCACGGCTTCGTGCGCTGCAGGCGAGTTAGGGTGTAGGATACAGATGATGTCCATCACATCATCTTCAAGAAGACCAGAATTGTTGTAGCCAGCACGGCGAGGGTCCGTACACGGCTGGGTTGATTCCTGAGTTGCCTCCATTTGTGATGATGACAAGCGTTTGCAGTGAGTGATAAAGAAAGGCGTTCCAGCTGAGAAGTGTGTATATGGGTAGAGATAACGTGAAGCTATAGACAGAAAAAGACTGGGAGTGAAAAGATAGTGTGTGCTCGTGATTAGTCGTGAAAATGCAAGGAAAGATATGCGTAACCAAGGCGATTATCAACACGGCTGATTCGCACAGCTGCATCCAAGTATAAGCCTCTGCAACATGCACTTTCCCATTTTATGCGTGCGGTTCGTGATACAAAGCGCCAAGTGCTCTTACCTCGCGAGAACCAAGAGCTAGCGCCTTATGCACACAGTGCTAAGTCTTGTTTATCCCGGGGCAAGCTCTTGAAAACCAAGATAGTCTGTCCACAGCGGTTGATACTGCCTGGTTAGTTGTCACCGGCTGTAAGCAGATTAACTATGTATCGCGCGCTCTCTAGCACCAAAGCAAGCAAGATCAAGCTGGTGTGGTATTTGAGCTCTTGATCGACTCGAGCTTCGGCGAGCAATCGTACGCGTTGTGTATGTTCAAGCCCCCGATGCAGCGCAAAGCTGACTCATTAAAACAAGGAGTGAAGGAAGCGGTGTCGACCGGGCCGTATGGATCGGATAATGCGATATTTCATCTAATCATACATATCTAAAGCCGGCCACAAACCATTATTAGCCAAGATGCCTCTCCATCGATAGAATTGTCCCACGGGGAAAAGAAAACCGAACTTACACGATTGACGTGCTCTCCCCGCCAGCCACCCACTCACTACAAGTCCAGATTGCTGCGATGGTCTCAGCTCCAAAGGCGGAACCAACAATAGAGACGAGAGAAGAGGCTGTCCGGCAGGCGGCGTCGTCGGAGAAACATGCAGCAAGGCGAAGAGAAGGCAAGGCTGGGGGAGACTCGGAGGGACCGCTCCACTAGCATTAAGTTGTTTGGTTATTTTGAGCTCCCGCCGAAGCCCCAGGCATCAACCCAAGCCACGGGTGCGCTAATCGGTGCCTGGCCAATTGGAGTCCTGGCCTGAGAGGCGGGCGGCATTTACACCACTTTGGCAAAGATGATCCGTGGATGAAGCCGGCAGCTACAGGTAGGTATATTTGCTCTCATCCAGTATACTAATAGTTACATGTACATTGTCTTGCCCCGTCTTGCCCCGTCTTGCACCACAAGTTGCCTTTATCTATCGTGTGCCGTACGGCGTACTCGGATCAGTACTACGTTGATATTTTCCACTCAATGCTATGTTGAAAACATGTTCCAGCCGAGCGATAGCCTCCGTGGATACCTCTATGCTTAAGGTTATGGCCTGAAATGTCGATGATTCACAAGGAGCAAGGAAGACTTACGGTAGTGGACAACAATCCGATTCCCCGAAATTTTCAATCCTTTCTCCTGGGCGATGGTCGAAAGGTCGTTGGGCCCTAGTCCAGATGCCTCGAGGTCCAGCCAGACCATGTTGGTCTCCACTGGGTGGGCGAGCTTGCCACCCAGGCCAGTCCAAAGTTGAGCAACCTTCTTTGCGTTCTGATGGGATTCCAGAAGCTTTCCTTGTTTGCCATGAGGGTCAGGCCCAAATGTCTCTTCAACAGCGACGCGGGCGGCCGCAGCCAGTACGCCCGCTTGACGCACCCCACCCCCAATGGTCTTCCGGAACCACCGAGCTTTTTTGATGAAATCTGCGGACCCTACAACGATACTGCCGATAGGAGCACCCAAGCCTTTGGAGAAGCACAGACTCACACTATCAAATAGAGTGGTGTATTCTGGCAAGCTACCCGCTCCAGACACTACTGCTTCCCATAGTCTTGCACCATCGAGGTGCACCTTGATGCCGCTTTGATGCGCCCAATCAGTGATTCTTCGAGCTTCTGCAAGCGGCATGACCCTCCCATCCAGAGTGTTCTCGAGACTGATCAACTTTGTTGGACAATAGTGAATATTGTCACTCAGAACGGCATGCTTCTGGATGTCCTCCAGAGTAAGGTAGGTGCCATTTTTGGGAACAACCGGGAGGACAGTCGCACCGGTCCAAGAGCTGACACCGCCTGCCTCGTAGCAGAAGATATGTGCACGGTGATCACACAGCACTGAGTAGGGTGGCTCCTTGAGATGGGTGCGGATAGCCACCTGGTTACCCATAGTGCCGGACATCACCAGCAAAGCACGTTCATGCTGCGTCCGCTCTGCCACGTATGCTTCCAGGTCATTTGTTACCGGATCTTCACCGAAGACGTCGTCGAGAAGGGTGGTCTGGCAGATAGCTTCCAGCATTGCGGGAGTAGGCTTGGTCATGGTATCGCCTTTGTTGTTTTTTTAGTAAGATCCACGCATCACAGCGTTGTCCATGAACTCACTTCTGAGATCAAACTCAGCGGCGCCAGCACCCTGCCACGTGCTGGGCCTGCTCCCATTGCTATGCGAGACAGTTGATGTGCTGGCCATGGCGAATCGAGGGGAAGATGCGATTCGTGAGAAAGAAACCAAGGATCTCTGAGCGGATGGGTTCCGGAGAGAAAGCCGGGTGAGGTATCTCATTAAGACTTTTATACTCACAGTAAACGATAGAAGATAAGCAGAAGGAGGGGTGGGGGTAAATTACGAGCAAGCCGGAAGCCGTCAACCCGTCAAAGTAAGCCCGAAGCCGACAAGGGAAGAGGAGGGCCCGGGGAGGAGAAAAGGGGGACTGCAGTGCCTATGCGGGGTGCCCAATTTGCTGGTGGGCAAAACTTCCGGACCAGCAAGAGACTCGACCACCGTTCCGAGGCAGAGAGGATCCAGTCGGATTCCGTTCCATAAACCATGACTGTAATTGTAAGACTGTAAGACTCAGTGTAAGACTGTAACACAGTAAACAACGCTCGGTGTCAGCCTATGACGCCACGCCAAACGCGCGCCATCCTTATCGATAGTCCCAAAGAGGAAAAGGTCGACCCGCCGACGTGTCCCCAGTTGATGGCTGAGTCAGCAGTCGAGACCTCTGGATCTTTGCGGGCAAGGCAGGTTTGCGCCCTGATGGATTCGGAACGTCCTGTCTCAACTTGCGACCTCCCCCTCTCCTCCCCTCCCCCCCTTCCTCAGAGAAGCGAGATTTTGCTACAGCGACACAACCGATCATCACCTGATTCCCCCGCGGCGTGGGTGCCACGCATCCCCCCTCGCTTCTCCCTCATCATGTCTGCCACCATGGATCTGTCCCGCCTAACTCGACCCGCGATCCTGTGCCAGTGCTCGCGATGCTCCAGCTCTCTCGCCGCCTTGGAGAACGAGTGGGCGAAGCTTTCGAACTCCTACTCCATAGCGGCGGGGTGGCTGAGTGTTGAGCTGCATCGCATTTCTATCTCCTCGGAAAAGAAGCAGATCCCACAGTCCTCGGAGTTGAGCAAATTGCGGGGTCGCATCCTACAGGAAGTCTCCTGCAAGCTTTGCCAGCAGAAGCTGGGCGCGCTGTGTGCCCTCGACAATGGGTAAGAAACGGATGGTGTTAAGTCTTCTTGTGTTAGGCTGACAACAATCTCTAAGTCCAAACATCTTCTGGAAGCTTTCCAAAGTGTCATTCAGGGAGATCGTTACCATGCGTACCGTCGAACCCACCTTCAAAGATGGAGCGCTCGAACGTCTGATATGCCCACCACAGGAACAACGACGAGATAGGGCCCCTTTCCAGCCAGGCGCTTTGGTCCCAGCTGGATCCACGGAGCTGGAGAGTCATGGGATCTCGGTGGAACAACAGATTCAACACCAAGGTCTTAGCCTTGATCATATTTCCAGCTCGGTCAGCAACCTTCACGATACCATGTTCGAACTCAAACATGCATTTACCGCTCTACGCATCGAGTTGAACGGCCCAGGTCGCTTCGGTCCAGATATGAACAGCCCTGCTAGCAAGGACCTGATGATCGCAACGGTGTTGAAGGAGCTCCGATCGAAGTCCGAGGAGATCGAAAGACTCAAATTGGAGATTGAAGCCTTGAAGTTGAAGAACCGCTACGTGGAGGAACAACAATCGGCTAGACAACAGGAGCAACTGCCCCCTTCACTACCGATATTGGCTGTGGGCGAGATGCTACCGGAAGTACGGAGTCCAGGACTACTGCAGGGGAGTAGGAAGCGGCCGTGGCCCGACTCGTTCCCAAGTGGTCGAACCCAGCCGATCGGGGACTCGTGTGACGATGACGATGACGACGAGAGTATCGGCGACTTTGCTCTGGATGGTAGGAATACTATACCGGCCGTCAAGATCCCACTCAAGGATCCACCCCTCCGGAATTCAGAAACGGTTCATACGACGGATACGACGACCCGCGAACCAAGCCCCTCGGAACCCGCTCGATTGCGCATCGAAGTTAGCCACGCACAAAATCAAACGCCACACCACGATCACAATATGGATGGAAGCCTGGAAGCTTCTACAGACTCACAGCCAAGGGAGCCAGTCGTCAAACGGCCCCGGTTGGCTCAACCGACCGATAAAAATTCCACCAGCGCGAGGAAGGCAGGCCGGCCCCGCAAGTCATTCAGCCAGACCACCAAACCTGACATTTTCTCTCACATCAAGCCCGCACCACTTGCCGAACAAAACACCAACGTCAACGGAACCAACAACCCCAAGGAAACGGCTTCTCTCGCCGCCACCAGCCCCAGTGAACCAGCCCCGGGCCAAGAACCTCGCCGGACACGCTCTCGGAGCCTTCGAAGACGGCAATCTGCAAACAAGCTATTTTCCGCGCCAGGCCAGTCACTCCCCAGCAGCCATGTGAATGGCGAAACCTTCAACACAACCGAACCGAACCCACCCAGTGCCGGCAAAGAAAACCCTCCTGTTGCCATGAACGACATCCAGGCCACGGACACCAGCGAGAAGCGCAAGGCCCAGACCGCCGCGCGCGACATCATGGTCCGACTGGCTATGCAACGGGAGGAGGCCATGGAAACAGATACTTCTCGATGAACTATCGGTGAAGGCTGTTATTCCCTCAGATTGCCTCCTCTTAGCTAACAAAACATTCTCCGATTCAACTCTTCCTGTCCTCATAAGAACCCCCAAGCTTGGCCTTCCAAGGTTACGCCATGCTTTTTCTTTTGTCTTCTTCGGCGCACGAACAGTGTTCCCTTCAGTTTCTCCTTACCGGCGTATCGGTGAACAGATGGTTGGGTGGGTGGGTGAATCCGGTGGACGGGTTCGGCTGGTGAAGTCTACATTGTATCTCCTTGTCTGAAATTTCGAGACACCCCCAAAGTAATATTTCCTCTTCCGTGTGAGGTCAAAGCTACAATCTACCTCCCTTGATCAGAATAACAATCAGATGGTATCTATGATTCATACATGATATATGGACCCTATAGCTCTCAAACGTAGAGCCACTTAGTAATCCACCGAGGGATAAGTGTTTTTGATATATGAGGCTCTACTACAAAGTAGGTAGACAATGAATTCGAGATTTAACCTCCAATTTTACTATCCCAAGACACCAACCGCCCTGAACACCGGGAAACACACACACATACACAGAGATTATTTCACACACATGAACCCACAGCCCTCGCGGGCCCGCTCACAGGCCTTCTTGAGCGCCTGCTCCTCCGTATCCGTCCACTTGACGCTCAGCTCATCCCACGGCTTCTTGGAGTTATACTCCTCGCGGAACAGCTTGTGCATCGCCTGCAGACGGGCGACCTCGCGCGGGTCCCCGGTGCCCGAGTAGACCATGAACAAGGTACAGGGCGGGAGGACGTCGTAGATGCGCTGGATATTCGCGACCGTCCGACTGACCACGTCCGATAATTGTGGCGTCGTTGCTGAGCGCTCTTCTTCTGTTTTCTCCTCAGAGGGTAACGCCGTGCTTGTGGCTGCTGCTGCTGCGGTAGGAGCAGCATCACCGGACGGTGTTGTTGTTGCTGTAGTTTCTTCGGCGGCAGGAACTACGGCCGTCGATTCGTTGGCGTTGTTGGGGTCGGGTAGACGGTTGCAGAAGCCACGGTGGAGTTCGAGTTCGCGCAGGCGCGCCCAGGTGAAGTCCACGCCGCCGCCGGGGATGGAAGGGTGGGTGTCGTCGCCGTTGACGGCGGAGGCGATGCCGTTGACGACGTCGTTGTCATCAACACAGCCGATTGCGACGGTGGCCTGGGCACCGAAGCCGCGCTCAGGGTTGCCCCAGTCGACGACGGCGCCGGTGCGGCCTTCAGGGGTATTGTTGGTCGTGTTGTTATTGTTGTTGTTGTTGGTTGAGGGAGTGTGCTTGCCAGGCCGGGTGGAGCGGCCAAGACGTTTAAAGATGCTTTCGTTGGAGTTGTCGCCTGTGCCCCAGCGCTCGCCCTTCTCGCACTTCTGCTTGACGAGCTCGAGCACGGCGCGGGCATCTTCGATGGAGTCGTGGCCGGTTTGGCCCTTTTGGATCTCCTTGCCCATGTATTTTTGAGTGAGCCACTTCAGGCTGCATTTGAGGGGCGGGCCGCGTGGGTGGGGGTAAATAAAGGTGGTGTCGACGATGAAGGGATGGGTCATCTTGAGGGCGTTCATATCGGAGTTGAGGGAGTGGCCGACGAGGATGGCTCGGGGAGTGAGGATGGTGAGAAGCTTCTGCTGAATGTCGGCGAGGGTGGTGGTGACGGGGTCAAGCTTCTCCTTGGTGATGCCGGAGAATCGAGTGAGGTAGTCGATGATGGGCTTTTGTGGCTTCACGAGCTCGTCGAGTACAACCTCCCCGTCCCAACGGACCAAGCTAATCCGCGTGAGTTCGGACTGGCCTCCCTCCGTGATACACATTTCGCAATCCAGCGCCAATACGTCCCGTCCAGCGGTCATGCTTCCCTGCTGGATCTCAGCCTCCGGTACCTGGCCAGCCTCTAGACTTTCAACGTGGGTATCAACCCATCCATTCTCTGCAGATTGACCGGCTCGCTTGCGGTTCTCCGCTAAAGTCAACCTCTCTTGCTCGCTGGCCATGAGAGCCGGATGTAGGACGTAGTCGTTTTCGCGCAGATCCGCGACGGAACTGATAAACGTAGTGATTGGCGTTCTCTGGGAAGCCTGGTTCTTGTCGACCTTGACCGGTTTCGGACCTTTCGTGTTGTTACTCTCCTTATTCTTCGGAAGTGGCGTGAGGAGCATCGCCTGGAGCGGCGAGTGCACTTTGTTGTATTTCGTGTCTCCAGGCGCCTTCACCGGCCAAGCGTGAGGAAACATATCGGCCAACGACTGCAGAGGCTCGGGGAGACTCTCCCGCGTCAACGGCCGCGGGTTGAACCGGTGGGACCGATCCTCCAGAGGCAGGCCTTGCTTCCACCGGGCAAAGTCCGCCGTCTTGGGATCCTCCTCCTGTTTCTCCGTAGTTCCTGTATCCTTGTCCACGTCCATCTGTTCGCTGGTCTCCTCCGGTGCCAGCGGTATAGATCCATCCAGCATCCCAAGTTCCAGGCCGGGGACCATCACTACCACAATCTTTCGAACATAGCCGGAGTGCTTGATGGAGATCCATTGTGGTGCAATGCCATCAGCGAAACAGTATAGAAGCAGACTCTGCAGGTCTGCGATCCGAATAGATGACTGTAATCGCCCTTCGACGTAGGTGAGGACGGGGTACTTGGTCTTGACACCATCCACACGCTTCTTCTTGCTCGGTCGCTGAGCTCCATTCCGCGCCTTATCGGCCCCGGCGTCGGACGTTGCAGAGTTCTCGTTGTTGCCGTTTGATTCCGATGTCGACCTCTGAAGGGACGCAAGGGTTTGTGCGACTCCGAAACCGTTCCCTGTGTCTGGGTTGGTTTTCACGGGACTTTCGTCGTCCGAGCAATCGGCGTGCTTGCGCTTTCTGGATCCGGCCATTTCTGGGTTGACAGCGGCAATAGGTGGAAGTGTCTGAAGGAGCTTACCCAGCTACACCGGTTCCAGCAAATTAATTCAAGAGCCGATTCAGACACGAAATCGCCTTCTAGACCGCCGCAAAGATGTCGCAAGAACTGGGATGATTTGCTTGACAATTGACAGTTTCGGGTGTCGCGCGGTGAAGATCCTATTAATTTCAGGGTCACGTGATGATAGTGTATCGCAGGCGGTGATGAGTTGTGGTTGCTGCAGCGTCTGCAGGAGGGTTGCATCTGCAAAACATGCAAGCCGAGCCTGCGCGGGGTCCGAGAGTCATTACAGAATAGGCTTCGAAGTAGCTAAACACATGGTTACGAACGACCTTTGAGCAAGGCTTCCGAGAACATATGCAGTTGAATGAATCGATCAATTTCCGATAAGAGTCCATCCCGTAGGCAAAGTGATTACTCATCCGGAAGCTTTCTGTCCTCGGATCACACCAATCAAAACCGCTGCAGAGCGCCAAAGATCGCAAGATGGGTGGAGGAGGAGGAGGGGGGGGGGAATAATTCACCTAGTACATTGCCTAGTACATTGTAGCTGTATTATTACAAAACATGGTTCGATCTGATAAGCGGCCAAAATTTCGCCATCGATCATCCTTTCCCTCTTCTTCCCTCGATTGTTCCATTCATAGTACCTGGTGCTTTCTTATTGTCTTTGCTATCTTGGTCACCTATTCTCTTTCCCCTCTTTCCTACTCAATATACTCACCAGATTGAGTATCACAACCTGTTCCTACGAAGCAAATTCAAGCAAACAACTTCTCCTCTCATCCAGTGCAGCACTCTCGACACACACACCCTCCTGAAGGTCCCCCCCCCCCCCCCCCCCCCCCCCCCCCCCCCCCCCCCCCCCCCCCCCCCCCCCCCCCCCCCCCCC
>WOUI01000086.1:0-107633 GCA_012184565.1 Aspergillus floridensis
ATCTGCCTATTGTTCAGGGGGGGTTGGCTGGAGAAATATTAGCCCCGTACGGACCTCCCCCCGCCACAGCCCAAAGCGCGTACACTAATTCCCCTTTCCCATAATTATAAGCTTGCCCCCCCCCCCCCCCCCTTGGAAGCTTCATCTTCATGTTCCCCACAACCTGTCTCAGTATTGACTTACCGACCAATGGAGAATGTTCACACCTGTGGAGACAATGAGTTTGGTCCTCAAGCCAGCCATGGTTGTCGCGGCGGGTTTGACTTCACCTTACTCTTCGAAGAATGTTTCTTCTCAATTGCGCCCTCAATTCTGCTCTTGCTCATCCTTCCCGTTCGTTGGAAACAGATGCAACCAGGGCGGATCCGTAAGGTCTCGCAAAGCTGGCTCTACTGGGCCAAATTGGTACGAATGTCTCGTCCAGATCATAGCCGTAGACATGTTACTAACAAAATGTGGTTTCGAGGGGCTCGGACAAGCATTTGGGGCAACTCAACTAGCATTACTGATTGTTTGGCTCTTGCCTCATGCGCCACGAACACGAGCATCCCTACAAGCTGCGGTCTTGTCTTTCGCAACCTCACTTGGTCTATTACTACTGTCGCATTGGGAACATCTCTTCTCTATCCACCCTTCCCACATTCTCAATTTTGCTTTATCTGTGTCCCTTCTTCTCGATGCGGTGCGCGCCAGGAGCTTATGGCTTGCATCTAATACTGCTATCGCGGGACTCTATTCAGCAAGTATTGCAATCAAGGCAATCTGGTTTTACTTGGAGTCGCGCTCAAAGCGTGCGCTTCTGAAACGTGGTGAAATTCAGTACGGCAGTGAGGAGATCACTGGTCTTTACAGTCGCGCCTTTTTCTGGTGGACAACTCCCTACCTCTTGCTAGGATTCAAGTCTCTGTTCTCCATCAACGATCTGCCGCGCCTTGACAGAAGCCTATCCGCTGATGTACTACAGAAGCAGTTGAATAGGTCATGGAATCGTGGTAGGTCATACTCCTTATGATAGATCCAGATGCTCGTGTATAAGTCTTTGATTCGCGACACAGTCTCGAAACATTCGCACCATGCTTTGGCTTACTGCACGATGTACACTTTCAAGTCCTCGATTATCTGTTCTTTCATTGCGAGACTAGCAGTTATTGGACTTAGCTACTCGCAGCCGTTCCTGATAACGGCATTGACGGACTATGTCGAGGAAGCCAAGCCTGACCAGAACAAGGGTTCTGGCTTGATAGGCGCGTTTGGACTGGTCTTCTTGCTCAAAGGGGTAACAACCACGATATGCTCATTGCGATACATTAATAGCTAAGCTCACTTCTAATTCACTGGTGCAGCTCTTCAATTGTCTCTATCAGCATCACAATTACCGCCTGATAACAAAAGTCAGAGGCGCAGTGGTGTCCTTGCTTTACCAGAAGACTCTGGCTCTGCGATTCGAGGAGTACAGCGAGTCAGTTGCCTTGACTCTAATGAGCAATGACGTCGACAATATCGCGTTTGGAATCCAAAACATGCATGAAGTATGGGCCAGCCCCTTGGAGACGGGAATTGCCCTGTACCTGTTGCAGCGGCAAGTCTTCTGGGCGGCTGCCGTTCCAGCCTTTGTTTCTCTCATGGCTATGCTATCTACGCACTTCCTTTCCAGCTCAACCCCCAGTCGGCAGAAAGCATGGATGCAGGCGGTACAGCAGAGAGTGGCGTTTGCCTCAAATTATCTGAATTCCTTCGCCGCAATCAAAATGTTAAATCTGCATTCCCGCCTTGGACTGATCATGCAACAATTACGGGTCAAGGAGTTGAACAGAGGAAAAAAGTTTCGCCATATTACGGTGAAAATGAATCTGCTTGGTATATACCTGCAGGGTGTTCTGTGAGTTTAGCATATGAAGGCTAATACGAGCTTCTAGGTGGTGCAATCACGAATTTGAGTCCGGTGCTTACGTTGAGTATCTATGCTGCCATCGCCCTTCATACGGGTCGTGCCTCCTTGGATGTGGCTGCGACGTTCACCACCCTCTCCATCATTTCTCTTTGGAGTTCCCCGCTGTCAAACCTTGTTCACTCAGGACCTCGAGTGGCGGGGGCCCTGGAAAGCATCCAGAGGATTCAAGCCTATCTTACAGCAGATACAAAGCCCGCTAATCGTACTGTCCAGCCGCAGACTGGCACTTACGCATCTAAATCTACCGCAGTCGAAGGGAAAACCGAAACCGCAGGATCCATTGAGCTCTTTCCAAATCTAAGAAAAGTAGAGACCACGAATGTTTCCACGGCTGATCTAGTTCATGTGTCTGATGCGGACTTCGGCTGGACAAGCGCATCGAATCCTACACTGTCGAATGTGAATATCAAGATTCCTCCTTCCTCCTTGACAATAGTCGCCGGACCAGTTGGCTCGGGTAAAAGCACCCTGTTGAAAGCATGTATCGGCGAGGTACCTTGTCTGTAAGTTTCTATCCACATCAACGTTGCCAACGTCGCGTATTGCGATACCAAGGCTTGGATTCGCAACCGCTCAATTCGGGATAACATCTGCCACCCCCTTTCCTATGAAGCGGAGTGGTACCGCACTGTCCTTCACGCGACAGCTCTCGATCGCGACATCGATGCTCTGCCTGAGAAAGACCTTACGGTCATTAGCAGCAACGGCATCTCACTGAGTGGTGGACAACGGCAGCGAGTTGCCATTGCTCGTGCAGTGTATGCGCGGACCAAACTAGCCATCTTTGATGATGCATTGAGTGCCCTGGATGCTACCACTGCTACTCAGGTCTTTGCCCGCGTGTTTGCCTCTGACGGTATCATACGTCGCAACGGAGTTGCGGTGATACTGGTGACACATGAGTGGAATCATCTAGCTCATGCTGATCATGTCATTCTCATTGATCAAGGAACGGTCGTTGAGCAGGGACCTCCTCAGCTCCTGCAGGAATTGCGAGATCATGCCATGCAGAAAGAAGTCAAAGACAGATCCCTTCAACAAAACAATTTAGATCTAGAGCAACAGAAACCCCGGTCCAGCAATCCAGTAGACTCTGACGACGTCTTAGCACGTCGTAAAGGAGATTTGCACGACTATGCTTACTATTTTCGCACGTCGGGCGGGGGGTCAATGGTGCTTTATGCAGGAGCACTGGTTGTTGGTCTCTTCAGTGCGCAATTCACAAGTGAGTACACCTAAAGCGAGGATGCACATTCTGTCTCCCACTAATCCATTCCTGCAGGTCTCTGGGTTCAGTGGTGGGCGGAGACGAATGAAAAAACCCCATTCGGACAGCTGGCGCGGTATATCGGCATCTACACTAAACAGGTCGACTGCTGACTTGCGCTTGAACAGCTCTTGCTGGCCAGCTTTCATAGCAGAGTGGAAACTCTCAACAGACTCGTCAAACATGGAGCCAATTTTCCGACTAATGAGTCCGAGGCTAAGGAACTGAGGTGGCCCGCTATGAAATACCACCCGGTCTTCGTCGCCGCCAGGAAGGCCATCTTGAGATTGTCAAGTTCTTCTTTGACCGAGTTTATGAGGTTGAAGGCAGCGACTTTGACGGTTGCTCGCTGTTTCATCTGACTGTGACCCATAACCATCAACCGATCGTTAACGAGCTGATTGCAAGGATGGCAAACGAATATTCCTCGAATGATGATAATCTGAACGTCTTCGATCTTGCATCTTGCAATCAGAATGAATATGAGCGCTGTCATGCCCGCCCTGCTCAAGAACGGACTCGGCTCGGAGTTAAAGTATCTTGTCGAATATCGATTACGCAGATCAGTGTCTGATAATGATACAGACAGTGTTTCATTTCTACTGGCTAACGGGGTCCCGGTAGACGATCATGATTATTGCGATACTTGCACGCTGAGCTCGCTTGGGTCAGATCAGTGGGTCTCGCATGAATGTTCGGAAGCTGTGGTTTTGAACGGCCATTGCGTTTGACCCGAAGCACATTCAGGCTGGGCAGTTGGTTCAGCGCGGTGGAGGTTCGGTGCGCCAGCGACCTCATTGCATCGGCTGACGCTCACGTTCGGCGCAGCCTCTGCGAGACGTCGCAGGCGGTGTCAAAATCCTGCCGCGCGCCTTCCTGGTCGGATGGGAGTCGACTGTACCGCAGATGCTGGTAGGGGACGGAAAGTGCCAGCGAGGTGGCGTAGACTACGATGAGAAACGGACACAGAGCCCGTAAGACGCGCGGGATCCCGCATGTATCGAATCACCTGAATCGACGAGAGTTGCTGACGGAAGTGCGAGAGAGTGGGAGCTGGCAAGGAGGTGATGGTCTTGAGACGATGTGAAAGGATTGCCGCGGCGGGGTAGAAGATATGCAGAGTCGCTGTTGGGTTTGATGAGTCAAGCTCAAGGATAAGGGTAGGACTGAGGAATGGAAGATCATCTGGCTTGTTCACGGCATTGTCCAGCTCCAGAAACAGCCGAGTCTGGCTGCCTGCCGTTCGATCCGAGAGCTTGGCCTGTGCGGCCCCACTCCGTGCCTTGTCCAGCCCTATAGGGCTGACCGTCCCTCGCATGCGCAAGTTCTTAGCTAAGCCACCACCTCATCGTGCTGATTGCATTGGCCAATTTCATTTAGATCGTGTGTTCTGACTTCCAGACGAACCCACTAACATGGCCTCAGAATGGCTATCTAGCAGTCTTCCAACGCGTCTGTCGCTCCATTCGCACACGCAGCTTTTCAAATCTTCGAAAATCTTCAATAGACATTGACTACACTTGTACCTGACGTGACTGACATTTTCCGCATGATGAGGTTTCTACTATGTGCTGAGGTGGGAGCAATGTAACTGGCGCAGAAAACTCGCAGTTGCATTTGCTCCTTAGTGGAGAATGTCTGGGGGTGCCCACCCCGGAGACCTTCCACAACAAGCCGAAAGCCTGTCTGGTGCACTGGAGCAGGGGACCTTGGTGTCTTTCAAATGCCTATAAACCAGGAACGTATTCTTGCAAGATGAGAAATAACACCCAGAAGTATCTGAGCCCTCGTCAAGCACAAATTGTGCCATGGAAACGCCATTCACACCATCACCATGCGATGCTTTGCCCCCCAAATCATGTGCGCCATTATCGGCTTCGGACTGCTGGGATCCGCCAAAGGGCTAGACGAAGGTCTGATTGCGACCACTGTGGACCTGCCGTCGTTCATTTGGGAGTTCAAGCTCCATGCCAGCAGCCTCAGTGCATCTGAGCAAGCCAACCGGTTGTCGAACATCACGTCCATGGTGAACCTCGGATGCTTACCCGCAGCAGTGCTAGCCTTTTTGCTGAGTGATAGCGTGAGCCCGCTTTGGCTGATGCGGCAGTTGTGCGTGCTGTGGATCGTGGGAGTGGCGCTAGTGATCTCGTCAGCGGGTGACTATGGCCAGCTGCTCGCGGGTCGCTTCATCGTGGGGCTGGGGATTGGCCAAGCTGGTATTATCGGGCCCATTTATCTTGCTGAGATTGCACCGGCCTCGTGGCGGGGTATGATGGTGGGTGTGTATGCTGCTTCGGAGTATGTGGGTGTTTTGATAGGGGTGAGTTGCGGAGGTTCGTCGGCGGTGTTCAGCTAGTTGCTAAGTGACGGGCTATAGTATTTTGCTGGGTACGGCGCGTCACTGCATATCGCCAACAATAACGACCAGCAATGGATCATTCCGCAGTCGAGTCAGATTATGATGGCCGGCTTCATTCTCATTGTGTCCATCGGCTGTGTCGAAAGCCCTCGTTACCTATGCCAGAAGCAGCACACCGACCGGGCCACACGAGCCCTGAGTCGACTGCGAACCCTCCCCGAAGACAGCCCCGAGATCCAGCACGAGATCGAATCTATCCTGCAGCAGACAGCACAAAATACAACTAAAAAGCTCGGACGATCTTTGCTGACCTCATGGAAACTTTTGTTCGGCCACTCAGCCAACCGCAAACGCCTTCTGTTCCTGCTCTCAGCCCAACTCCTGAGTCAATGGTCCGGCACCAACGCGATCACAAGTCTGAACCCCTTGTCCTTTTCCCTCCCTATCAGCTATTCCGGCAACTGACACCTTTCCACAGCATACGCCCCCAAATTCTTCTCCCTCCTCGGCATGACCAGCTCCTCGGAGAAACTCTTCAAGACCGCCATCTTCGGCGCCGTGAAACTGGCCTCCGCCCTCCTCTGCGCCGTATTGTTTCTTGACCGCCTCGGCCGCAAACGCTGCCTTATGCTCGGGATCACCCTGCAGGTACTCGCCCTGCTGTATGTGGCCATCTACCTCACCGCGCTACCCTCCGGATCAGACGGCAGCGCGTCCGCCCATCGCGCGGCCATCGCCGCCATCGCCGCCATCTACATCACAGGCGTCGGGTACGCCTTTGGCTGGAACTCCATCCAGTACCTGATCACGGCGGAGATGTTGCCCACGGCGGTGCGCACGCTTGGAACGAGTCTGCTGATGTGTGTGCATTATGCGAATCGGTTTGCACTTACTAAGGTATGTTTGCTTTCTTCGCTGTTTGTAAATTTGTAAATGATGTTTCCTGTCGCATCTGCTTGTGAGCAGGGGTAAATCGCAGAGAGGATGGTTTGGCTGACTGAAGCAAATTATCAGGCTGTCCCGACGATGATGCTGGCGGACGCGCTGCAGCCGAAAGGCACCTTCTGGTTCTTCTTCGTGGTGGCGCTGCTGGGTCTCCTGTGGGGGTTGTTCCTGTTGCCGGAGACGAAGGGCCGGAAGCTGGAGGACACCAGTCGGTTGATCTCTTGATCTCTCCCTTCTTGGGTCGTCTGAAGAAGTAAACGATGTTCTTTCTTTGCACGGAAATGGTAACGACTGCTCTCAGTATAGTATCAGTGTTCTGCGTTTCTTCTGGTATCGTTGTAGGCGTTGCCAGGGGCAAGCTTCAACCTCGCGTACCTAAATTCCAATTTCTAGTTGAATAGTTCACTTTTAGGTCGAGGCATGCTATTGCAGGAAGAAGGCGCGTTGGCTTAAGGATAATATTATCTAATTTTGAGCCTGGCTCCACAGCGTAAGTAGTTAAACCCCCTACTATGCCGTTCTGGGAGAATCTATGTCACGGGGCACCGGAAAGCCAAAACCCCGAAGGAGAGCCAGAGTCGCCACCTCGCTAGTGACTGCCAATTGCCTTGCTTTACTCGAGGGTTATGGCAATTGGGCAAGGGCCTGAGTATCATCAAGCATGGTGATCTGTAGGACACGATTGAAGCCTCCTTCTGCCAGCTTTGACAGACTCTTGATATTTGTCCGATCTCTCCAGCGATCAAGCAGCGGCGCTTTTTAACGCATCCACATCAAACTTTCTGTGACGCTCAGCGAGACGGATTTTCTCGTTGTCCCTACATGCATGAGCTATCAAAGTTGGGAAGCAGAAAACCTCGTTGAGTAACTCGCATCCATCGACCAAATGTGCATTCGAATAGTCGACCATTGTTATTCACCGTTGAAACCTTTCAGGAGGTAACCGTTGAACAGGACATGACACACCTACAAAGGGAAATCGATCGAGTGACTGGATACAGACCCCATGTCGATGATACCACCTTCAATTTGATCATGCTGAAGCCGGTTCGCTGATGAAAGAGTTAAACTGTTGCGGTTTGCGCGTCAGGGGGGTGAAATGTGCTTAGTCGATAAATAGATAAATCGGTCACATTCAATATATGCAGTATGCATTTTGCTCCATGTACTGAGATGCAGGCACACCATAAAGTTTGAGCCTTTTGACCGCCACACTAATATACAAGGACCTATGGGTGCATAGCCTGACGGTAGATGTATGGTCTGTGAAGATAATCGTAGATAATATTACTAGGGCGCTCTCTATCCTCTTCCTCAGTTCGTGAACAGCCCAGAGTGAGCATGCAACCTCCATCTCCGTGGGCCAGTAGCGAGTTTCCGCTGGCCGGACTGGACGACACCTACACTGTATAGAATGATGAGGACGATGAGGCCTCCGTTCTCCGAGGTCGGGTCTATCCGTTGTTGGATCGGATCGCGGCTATCTGTTTGACCGATGCTTGAGCCGAGGGCTGAAGGTATGTACTTTTCAGCTATCTTTTTCTCTTTTTGGATCTTAATGTATTGCTAGGTGAATTCTTGCCTAGCCGGTAGTAAGTATAAGACATCGCTAGCTACCATGATAACCGACCAGCATCTGCCGAAGAGAGTCCACACACAATTTGCATGCCCCTCACACTTTCTGGGCATTTTTGCCAGAATTTGCCATTTGAGAAGTACAGCTACACATTACTATTCGAGAAACAAAAATCATGCGAACCGATGGGCTACAGAAAGTGGCGTTGGCCCTGCGCACCGCGCGCGACAATCGAGCCCCCATGACACCACCCACCAAGACCTGGCCCGCTCTTGACGCGGACTCAGCTTTCGAGGTGCAGCGATTGAACGTCAAGCACGCCGTCAACAACGGTGATCGCTTGGTCGGGTACAAGCTCGGAAACATAGCCAAGGTTATGCAGGACGCGTTTGGCCTCGATCAACCAGACTACGGCTTCCTTCTGGCCAGCACCTTTCTCTATGAGAGCACCACCCTTCATCTCGACCACTATATCAAGCCCTACGTGGAGCTGGAGCCTGCTTTTGTGCTGCGCAGCTCGCTCCGCGGTCCCAACGTGACGGTAGCCGACGTGATCAACGAAATCGACTATGCTATTCCTGCCATCGAGATCATCGACTCTCGGGTCGAGAATTGGGCGATCAATCTGCCCGACACTCTGGCTGACAACGGCTCCACTGCCAATGTCATTCTCGGCGGCACTCCCCGGAAGCTTACAGATCTAAAAAGTCTGCGGGATGTGCGGGGTGTTCTTCTGTTTAATGGTCGGGAGGTGATGGATGGAAACACGGGGAATGTGCTGGGTAATCCCCTGTCAGCAGTGGCCTGGTTGGTGAATCGACTGGCTGCATACGATGTTGAATTTCAAGCCGGCCATGTGATTCTACCTGGCAGTTGTCTCCAGGCCGTTCCGATGGATAAGCCCGGGAAGTGGAGGTGTACTTTTGAGGAGTGGGGCACTATTGAGTTTGACGTCGCGTGAGCGTGTTTTGTCTTTTGTGTAGTCAAGGCGGGGTAGATAGATAGAATCTGATTTCTTCTGGAACTGTTCAGTGTAAAACCTGCGTTAAGCCATTCGCAAGTACCAGGTACCTAGTAGATTTGTTATTGTTGGTGCAGCAAATAAGAGTTAGCCGGGTTCACCGGCTCTCATCAGACTTTCTTGATCGGGATGATAGGAGAAGATCTCTGGTATCGAGATCAACGCTAACAGCCAGCACTAGCCCTACTTGAGCACTTATCGGCCTTATCCTGCCACTTAGTCAACTAGTTATCTGCGGGGATGGAGTCAACCAGCAGCCACCCGTCATTCCCCGCAATTGCCAACTTCGCCTTCGGCGTTGCCAACTGTTCTTTTTATCTTCATCGATCATGCCATCGCCCCCAGCCGAGTTTGGGAACTCCTGCACAATATAGATCATAGTTGCACGGCCATCTATTGCAATGACGACCGAGGGTAGGATTGAGCGCCGCAAACTCCGAAGGACTGCCAATGCGTGAGGTCCCCCACACGCTCCCTGCCGGGCTCCTCCCACTAACATCCGAGACAGGTGTATCCCATGCCGGCAGAGTAAAATCAAATGCTCTGGGAATCAGCCATGTGGGAATTGCCAACGACGCATGGTGAACTGTCGATTTGTGGATAGTGGTCATAGGATAATCATTCATCAACCCAGCAATACCTCCCCCTTTGAGATAAACAGTCATTCATTAGGTAAGGCACCTGAGGACCTGAGGACCTGAGGGACCTCCCAACTTCGCAACCAGCTTATAAAACTGACCTCATGCGCAGGAGTCAAGCGACCCGCAAGCCTTGCTTTTGTTTCAGATGACCATGATAAATGCCCTGATGAGCTGCCCACTCCTCCTTCTCTCCTTTCTCAGCATTTCAATTCAGCGCCATACATAGGAGCGCAACCACCTGCCGAGTCGTCCAATCCTACCATCGACGGCGCGCGCAGTATCTGGACGAGTCCATTCACACTCCCGTCGAGAACCATCAAGAACACCCAGAGGAACAAACGCGACTGGGGTGAGTTACCATGCTCTCAGCCTGTCAGTGTCAGCTAACCAAGAATTGCGCAGTCTGGTTAGCACCCTCATCAACCTGGTCCTTTACTGCCAGACTCACTCTCCTTCTAGCTGAGAAGCTCGAGTTAGACTCTCCCTACAGCGCCCCGAGTCTTTCAGGGGAGGACATCTACGTCCTCCGATGGAAATCTTACCCACCCGACGAGCCTCCCAACGTTAGCGGGCTACCGTCAATCGATCACGCTCTCTACCTGTTCAACACCGTCAAATTTCACCTCGGTCAGAGCTATCGCTTTCTCGACGAAGCCTCATTTGTCGAGCATCTACAGGAGTTCTACCACGGGAACGCAGCCGAGAAAGCTGCTGCATCACGTTTGTGGTTCGTGCAGTTTCTCCTCGTCTTGTCCTTCGGGAACGCCTTCCTCTCCTCCCGCTGCAAATGCACCACCGAGCCGCCAGGGTCAAAGTTCTTTATCCGCGCGATGGCCTTGATGCCGGACCACGCCTCCGTCTGGAAGGACAGCCTAATGGCCATTGAAGTGCTGGCCCTGGCGGGTCTATATCTTTACTCGATTGATCACAGGGAGTCCGCCCATGTATACGTAAGACCCTCCCTACCTCTTTCTTGGGATCTGATCTAAAGAATGATATAGCTCGGCCAAGCCATCCGCATTGCGCAGCTTGAAGGCCTACACACGCAACTCCCCGAGGAAGAGATCGGACTCCAGACGGTCGAGCGGTGCCGCAACCTGTGGTGGACACTGTACATCATGGACCGACACTTCTCCTGCTCGCTGGGGATCCCCATGTTGACGCGCGATAGTGATATCACCACCGTGCTGGACTCGCCCAGCGCGTGTTCCCAACGCAATGCGACTCTGTGCTTGCAGGTGCGGTTGTCGCATCTGTTGTCTTTTATTCTTACCAGTGAGCTTTTGACATTTTTGTCGCTTGATGCTATAACGATGGCTGAAAGTCCCGTCCAGCAATCTACAAAACCCAGAAAACGCAGCTCGGGACCTTCTTGGACAAAACCAAGTCAATCCTGCAGACGCTCGCGGGCCACGCACGGGAGATTGAGAAATTCATCTACCGGAAGTTCCAAAACTCGATTGATACGATGCCTCGGGGGACGCGGCATATTACGCTTTTGTATCATCAGGTTCGTACCCTCCTCTTCTGGGTGATGGGAACAGAAGCCCGGAGCATCCAGCGCCACAGCAATTACCCCGACTAACACCTGACAAAAGTGCGTAATGGTCGCCACCCGGCCCCTCCTCCTCTCCGTCCTCAAGGAGAGACTCGACACCCTAACCGAAGGCGATGAGGACTGGCAGACGATCCTCGCGCCAACGAAAGCCCTGATTGCCACGGGGATCAAATCCGCGGCCAAGACGCTGCAGATCCTGTCGGACGAGGATAGTCCGCTCGGTAGGCCCCTTCCCTTCAAAGTTCTTACTGGGAACAATATCGCCCCACCACAGTGGCTTACCCCGACGTGTAGAAGTCTTCCTCCCCTACGACCTCGAATTCACCTACAGCGCCGCCATCCACCTCGCCATGGCGCAAGCACTCTTCCCCCTCGACCCCAACGAGCACGGCACACGGGGCATCCAGAACGCCCACTCTATTCTGTCTGAGATGGCGAGCAAGGGCAACCGACTCGCCGAGAACCGTTCCAGGGAGTTAGTCTACCTGGAGGGGTTGTTCGCGGTGCTGGCGAAGCGCATCGAGCGGCGCGGGTTGCTGGCGCTCTCGCTGTGGGACACTCCGCAGCAGCAGCAGCATCAACAGGACTGTGTAACTGGGAATACAGCCGGAGGGGCCGGAGGCGGGGAGACGTTGACTACACTGGAAGCTGGGGGGAATGAGTCAGGTGAGCCCATCGTACCGGGGCACGAAGCAGGTGCGCCGGCTAGAGAGGACCGTTTCTGGTCGTCCCCGTCGGCTCCCACGCCGACTATGAGTAATCTAGAGTTGTTGGATAGCATTGGGATCTCGTCGTATGAGTTCCTGTCGATTGTGGAGCAGATTGGGAGGCAGGAGTATCATAGTATTCTGGATACGGGGGCAGGGATGGGGTGATTTCCCGGGTGGAGTGGTGATAGCATTGTGACTACTATCTAAATGACTTGACTGTTTGCGATACGTGTGGGAGCTTGGAGATAGCTTCCTGTCGCTGCGAATTAGGTTACTGGACTTATCGACTACGCTTATCGTGCTTACCAATGGCGATAGGAGTGAGGTTGGGATGAGGAGACTGGGCAAACCCATGGCATGGCTTATCGGAGAGCTTGCGGTCGTACGGGTCTAGGCGATCGCTAGCCCCTTCAACTAAAGCTGCCCTTCGTCAGGTTAAGCTCTTCCTTACATTCCTCGGATAGCAGGGATCGGATACGTGATCCTCAACCCCTCTTCTCTCGGGTCGGATGCTCGGGTTCGTGATAACCATCCATCCGAGGAAGGCCCCGATAAGCCCTCCCACCTATTCTCAGATAGTGTAGTGGGAATAACGAGGGTGATTGTCATCACGAGACATGGCTCGGAGAAACACACGCTGGAAACTTTGCGGGGGAATTTACTGGCGCCTATGATCATCGCAAGCAGCCGATATGCGAAGAGAGCCGAGGATTTGAAGTATACGATCGGGATGGAGACACGCGGAGGCTAGTTGAACGGCGGGGGATCAGAATATAGATGTATAGCTGTTCTATAAATCACTTCATCTTTCAGTCTGGAGATTTTATCCTGAAGACACTATTAACAACAAGTTCTCAAGCAACAATCATCACATCCCATCCCACACCATGGCTCCAGCTGCACTCATCCCTCCTACGGCGCCGGTCGTGATCGGGCCTGCCACGAAGAAAGCGACTCGTCCCAGCAAGGCTTTACCCCAGAGTCTCATCGATGGAGCCAGACTTAGCAGCAAAGAGCTCTTCACGCCAGAGAAACATCTGGCTTTCCAGAGTCCCGAAAAGATCTACACCATGAAAGACATCGGCCTCGAAGGCCACGGCATCTCGCCGAACGCAGTTACCGACCCATTCCCCCTGTTCACGGAGGAAGCAATCAAGCAGATGCGCGCGGAGATCTTCAGCGAACCTGTGCTAGAGAAATGTCAATATTCCTCAACATTCAACAAAAACATGGTCCGCGGAATGGGGCCTGCGTGAGTTATCCCACCCCACCACCCGTTTGTCACCATGCAACAAACCCAGCTGACAGTGCACTGTGCATCGATCCAGTCTCGCCCCCTTCACCTACGGCGCATGGCGCTCGCCCGAGCTCATCGCCAAGATCTCTGAAGTGGCCGGCGTCGACCTCGTGCCATCCATGGACTTTGAGATCGCCAACATCAACATCTCCATCAACGACGAGCACGACCGCCTCACCCCCGACAACGTGCCCGACACCGACCAGCTGTCGGCGGTGGCGTGGCACTACGACAGCTTCCCGTTTGTCTGTGTGACGATGCTATCCGATTGCAGCGGAATGGTCGGCGGGGAGACGGCGCTGCGAACGGCGACGGGCGAGATCATGAAAGTGCGGGGGCCGGCCATGGGCACGGCGGTGGTGATGCAGGGCCGCTACATCGAGCATCAGGCGCTCAAGGCGCTAGGCGGCCGCGAGAGGATCAGTATGGTGACCTGCTTCCGGCCGCGATCGCCCTTCGTGCGCGATGAGACCGTGCTCACCGGAGTGCGAGGCATCAGTGATCCGTCCGAGATGTATACGCAGTATATGAGCTACCGCATGGAGATCCTGGAGGAGCGGGTCCGGGCGCGGTTGCAGACGGAGAGGCGGCGGGAGCTGGGGAAGCGTCTGTTTGATGTGCAGGAGGCTAGGGGTTTTTTGGTAGAGCAAGTGCAGTTCTTGGAGGCGATGTTGGGGGAGATTGTGGATGTGTCTGGCGATTAGCGAGGTGTGTTGTGGGTGTATGCTTCTGGAGAACGGCGGTCTGCATGGATGCTAGCAGTTTTCAGTTTTCATTTTTCAGTTTTGGATTTTCGAGAAAGATAACTTCTCAGCTGGCCTTGTTGCTGTAGCCTTGATTCTTTGCTGATGGCAAAGGAGACTGTAGTGTAGGTGTTGTTTGTTCTTTTGGTTTGTACAATGACGGCGGTTACCCGTTTGGGCATCCGCTCTTCAGGCCCCGCTCTCAGGCACCCAGGCTGCCTCGCTGTTTTCCCCTCTTCAAACCCTCTCTCCGTCTCATCCACCACCATCGTTCGACCATTATTCTTCATTTCCATCCTCGTCCCCATCCTCATCCTTATGACCAATTTTGGCTTTCCATCAGCGACTTATTCTTCCTTTATTCTTACTTACTAGCTTAGCACCAGCGGTGAGCTACTCAGTCCATCCCATCGGGGCGGTTACCTCACCAGAGATCCAGACCGGCCGATTAGTTTACTCTTGGTTCACTCATGGATATATTGACCGTACCCCGCACCAGCTATCTCAAAGCCTCCCTCTTCGCTTCTCATCTTTTTTTCACCTAAATCATCATCATCATCATCATCTACTCTCTCAACTGTTTGAGTCCGTCTATCATTCAACACCTTCCTCTCTCATTACCTCGTGTCCTCGTGTCCAAGTCGGCGGAGTATCGCCTGTCATATCCTTCGGTTCCAAGGGAACGAACGCGCCCGACCCACCGCGAAGCGCCAAACCCGAGCGGTGGAGCCCACTTTCTCCGGTGGTGGGAGCTAAGCTACAGCTCATCACATAACGATTCCTCGACGACCTCTAGTACCCGTCCCTGTCGCTTGTTTGTTTGACCTTCCGATTCCATTAGAACTTGTGCCTTGCTCTGACTGATTTTGATTTGCCTCGCGTCAGCTCACATTCATCATGTCTGATTCTCGAGGTTGGCAACAACGAGGCCGTGGTAAAGGTGGTGACCGTGCCAGAGGTGACCGTGGTCGGGGAAGAGGCGGTGACCGCGGTCGTGGAGGTTATCGTGGAGGTGGAAGCAGCCATGGTTCTTTTGATCTTCCCCTCCGACCTGGAGACGATGGGAGGGGTGATAGCAGGGGTCGTGGCCGTCCCAGAGCTTCCGATGGATTTCGTGGCGGTCGCGCGCCACGCGGTGGACGAGTTGACTATGACGGCCCGCCAGTTTTCGCCCCTGGCGGAGACCCCAAACCCAGCTCCCAGGTTGAAAAGAAGGAGGATGAGATGATGAAAGCATTGGTCAAGGCACCGCCCTCGCTCAAAGACAGACAAAAATACCCCCTGCGTCCCGGCTACGGTACACAGGGAAAGCGAGTCGACTTATTCGCCAACTATCTTCAGCTCAAGTCGATCGGCAAAACCCTCCACCGCCATCGCGTCGAAATTCTCGAAGACCAGTCCGCCAGGAGGCCTACCGGCAAGAAGGCGAAGCAAGTCATCAAACTGTTGATTGAGGAGCATTTTGCTTCGCAGCGAAATGGCGTTGTCACCGACTTCGTCTCCACTCTCATCTCCCGGGATAAGCTTCTGGAGGAAGGCGAAAATGATCACACGTATGACGTCCGCTACCGGGATGAATATGACGACGAATATCCAGAGCCATCAAAGGTCTATCGGGTGAAGTGCCAGCACACCGGCACTCTCGAACCGTCTGATCTCTTGGATTACTTGACCTCGGCCAGTGCGACAAATATGTTCGACAAAAAGCCGGAAATTCTCCAAGCTATGAACATCGTCCTAGGCCATCAGCCCAAAATCGACCCAACCATTTACTCAGTGGGTGCCAACAGGCACTTTGCCATCGCTCAGGGTCAGAAAGAGGGTTACAACCTCGGAGATGGTCTCGAGGCTCTTCGTGGATTTTTTGTGAGCGTCCGTGCTGCAACTAGTCGCCTGCTCGTCAATGTCCAAGTCAAATATGCGGCCTGCTACCAGGAGGGCGCGCTAGCGGCCTTGATAACCAGTTATCAACAACCCAACCGTTTCGAGTTCCACTCCCTGCAACGTTTCTTGAAGAACTTGAGAATCCGGGTAACACACATCGAACGCCAAAACAAGCGGGGAGAAGTCATTCCACGATTTAAGAGAATTGCTAGTCTGGCTAACACGCAAGATGGCGCATCGCTGCCACATCCTCCGATAGTCCCTCGTCTGGGAGCCGGCCCCAAGGATGTGAAATTCTGGTTGGACGAAGCTGGCCAACAGTCATCGCAGCAGCAGTCCGCATCCTCGAAGAAGAAGGGCAAAAAGCCAGTCACAGCGGGGCCTCCGTCGGCTGGAAGATACGTCAGTGTGGCGGACTTCTTCGAGGAGCGTTACCATATGACAAATCTTGATCCCCGAATGCCAGTGATGAATGTTGGGACTCGCGAGAATCCTAGTTATCTACCCGTCGAAGTCTGCAACGTCGAACCTGGGCAGCAAGCTAAGACCAAGCTGAACCCCTTTCAGACAAGAAAAATGTTAGAATTTGCAGTCAATGTTCCGCCAGTCAACGCTCAGTCGATCGTGAATAATGGAACTCGCATCCTCGGGCTCGGTGCTGCTTCAAATGCTACTTTGAAAGAGTTCGGTATCCAAGCAGATCCCCGACTCATCACAGTACCCGGCCGCATCCTTGATGCCCCTCAGATCTTCTACAAAGACGCGAACAACAAAGAGAAGAGACTCCTGTCCATCGGTGGCAGCTGGAATATGAGGTCTATCAAATTCTCAACCGGCTCAACCTTAGGTTCCTGGGCCTGGCTTTTCCTGGACTCCAGCCCAACTAGAGCCCCCACGCGCGAGGTACTGGGGGCCGCCCTAGAACAATTTGTGACGAAGCTGAGAGAGGTCGGGGTTCAGGCTAATCCCCCTAAAGGCGGAGACCGCGTTATTCTCCCTCGTGGTAACGTGGAGAAGCAGATTGGTGGCGCTGTCACGGGACTGATGGACGCTCATAAGCCTACCATGATTCTTGGCATTCTGACCGACCAAAGCACGGAAGTTTATAATTGCATGAAGCGAGTCTGTGACGTTCGGGAGGGTGTCCGCAATGTGAATGTGCTTGTTAAAAACTTTACGAACGAAAGGGGCCGCGAACAATACCTCGCCAACGTCGCCCTGAAGGTCAATCTGAAGCTCGGGGGTGTGAATCAGCTGATTCCTAGAGAGCTTGGGATAGTGAGCAAGGGCAAGACTATGCTTGTAGGTATCGATGTGACCCACCCCTCTCCCGGGTCATCCTCCAAAGCCCCAAGTGTTGCGGGCATGGTTGCCTCGATTGATTCCCACTTGGGTCAATGGCCAGCAGAACTTCGAATCCAGACATCGCGCCAAGAGAGGGTCAGTGAGTTGGACGAGATGCTGAAAGCTCACCTCGGCCGGTGGGCTAAAACCAACAAGGGTCAGTATCCGGACAACATTATTGTCTACCGCGACGGAGTCTCCGAAGGGCAGTATGAAATGGTTGTCGAGGAAGAACTACCCCTTCTCAAAAGCGCTTGCAAGCAGCTGTATCCAGCAACGGAGTATGCCAAAGGGCTACCACGGATCTCGGTCGTTATAGTGGGCAAGCGGCATCACACGCGTTTCTATCCTACGTGTAAAGAGGACGCCGATGGCCACTTGAATCCCAAGAATGGCACTGTGGTCGACCGCGGTGTGACGGAAGCCCGGAACTGGGAATTTTATCTACAGGCTCACACTGCTCTCAAGGGCACCGCTCGCCCGGCGCATTATTTCACTGTTTGGGACGAGATCTTCTGTCGAGAGAAACCCAAGGCAGGGCAGAACACAGCTGACATCCTGGAAGACCTCACGCACAAGATGTGCTATCTGTTCGGACGGGCGACGAAGGCCGTGAGCATCTGCCCTCCTGCATATTATGCCGATCTGGTCTGCGAGCGAGCGCGGTGCTATTTGTCTGATCTGTACGATGCGACGTCGACAGGTAGCGTGATCACTGACGTTGGAGGTGGTGCTGATGCCGCGGACGGCGGCAGGGTCACCATCCACCCCAACATTAAGGATACGATGTTCTATATTTGAGGTTCTCTTGGCAAGTTGGGGCAATTGGGTTTTTGAGTGGTGTTTCGCATGAGATGTTGGGAGTTGCTTCTTGGATGTGACAATGTGCGATTGTTGTAGCGAGCAGCTCTGCGGTGAAAGTACAGTCTTGTGACACGGAGACAGTTCATATGCTGGTCATATTTCGGGTTTCTATGCAGATACGGCTTTAGTTGCACACAGAATGACATAACTTAGTGCCTGCTTTCTAAGTCTTATGTTGCTCCTGCCTATTTGGACTGGAGGATGAGAGGTCATTCCGTACAAGTGGGCTGGCTAGTTTAATCCCTCATACAGATACATTATCCAGCGAAAGTTGTTAACCTAGTTGTTAAACCTAGTCAAGTTAGAAGTGGATGCGACCCGCCCGCGGCACCGCAAAGCTTATCGGTCGCTCCAATTCTAAAGCTATCTGATGGTGTGTTGAAAGTAGTCTAGCACACGCGCTGCAGATCATCAAATTGGATCTCTACTTTCGGAATCACAGGCGTACTTTCCTTTATTCTTCTTGCGATTACATGGACGCTGTCTTGGTGGCTTTGTCGTTTCTTTCTAGATGACTCCCTACATCCATTCTAGAAGGGTGGCTATCTTATCTACTGACTCCTACACTAGCACGATCTGCTCAAGTCATGAAAATGTCCAGTTTGAAATTATAATACCGTAGCTGACATCACAAGAAGATAAAATAAGAAGAGCGTTAATCAATAACCGTTTTCATCTTTCCCATACACCGGTCCAGCCGATCTACAGCTTGGCCGCGGGGGATGCACTGCCCGCCGAGGAGATCTCATTGTACAGGAGAGTGGTCAGGAAGTCCGCGTAGTCCTCGCCGGTGACCTGACCCGCGAAGTAGCGGGCGGCCTGCTGGAACTTGTTGCCGGCAGGGCCCTTGGCGGCCAGGTCGTCGGCCTGCTCCTGCAGCAGGCGCAGGGCATAGGCCTTGTCGACCTTCTTGCCGTCGGAGGTGGTGATGCCGTGGTGCGTCCATTGCCAAAGTTGACTGCGCGAGACCTCGGCTGTGGCGGCGTCCTCCTATGATCGGGGTTAGTTCTGAGGGTGATTGGATGATAGGGAGCAAGTGAAGGTGGGGAGAAACTTACCATGAGGAAGTTGATGGGGATACAGCCCACACCCCGGAGCCAGCCTTCCATGTACGACAGGCCGATGTTCAGGTTCTTGCGGATGCCCTCCTCGGTGATCTTGCCGGGAACGTTAGTGTTCAGGAGGTCGTTGGCGGTGATATTGACGTCTTCGCGGCGCACGAAGAGCTGGTTGGGGGTGGGCATGTGGGTGTTGAAGACGTCCGATGCGATGGCCGCCAGCGCCGGGTGGGCGACCCAGGTTCCGTCGTGGCCCGCCCGCACCTCCCGCAGCTTGTCCGCCCGCACGCTCTCCATCGCCTTGTCGTTGGCTGCCGCGTCGTTCTTGATCGGGATTTGAGCTGCCATGCCGCCCTGGTGGGGAATTAGCATGTTTCCATCGCTGTGTGTTTCGATTTCGATTGTCGATTGTTTATGAGAGCCAACAACTTACCATAGCGTGGACACCTCTCCGGTGGCAGGTCTTAATCAACAGCTTCACGTAGGCATCCATGAACGGCACCGTCATGGTGACGTCCGAGCGATCCGGCAGCACGAAGTTGGGGTGCTTGCGGAACTTCTTGATGAAGGAGAAGATGTAATCCCAGCGGCCGCAGTTCAAGCCGGAGCTGTGGTCCCGGAGCTCGTAGATGATCTCGTCCATCTCGAAGGCGGCGGTGATGGTCTCGATCAGCACGGTGCCGCGGATCGTGCCGCGGGGCATGCCGATGTAGTCCTGGGCGAGATTGAAGACGTCGTTCCACAGGCGCGCCTCCAGGTGCGACTCCATCTTGGGCAGGTAGAAGTACGGCCCGAACCCGCGGGCCACCAGCTCCTTGGCGTTGTGGTAGAAGTACAGGCCGAAGTCGAACAGACTGCCGGAGATGGGCTCGCCGTCGACGGTGAAGTGCTTCTCCTCGAGGTGCCAGCCTCGAGCGCGCGCGATCAACGTCGGCAGTACCCGGTCCGTCCGCAGCTTGTACTCCTTGTTGCCTTGCTTGAAGTCCACCTGGCGGCGGATTGCGTCGTAGAGGTTGACCTGGCCGTTGATCATGTTCTCCCAGGTGGGAGCGCTGGAATCTGTTCAACGGGCTTTAGCACTTTCAAGAAAACAATAGTGTAAGGGCCAGGAAGGTGGCATACCCTCGAAATCAGCCATGTATGTCCAAACATCCGAGTTGAGCGCGTTCACCACCATCTTCCGGTCAGTGGGACCTGTGATTTCAACCCGACGATCGACTAGGCCAGGGGCCGGGGGAGCGCCCTTCCAGGCGTCATTCTCGCGGATGTGCTTGGTTTCGGGGAGAAAGTCGGGCAGGTGGCCCTTGTCGATCTCAGCTTGTCGGTCAATGCGGCGTTGGAGGAGAGCTTTGCGGGTGGAGTTGAAGGCGCGGTGGAGGATGGCAAGGAAGACGCAGGCGTCTTTGGTGAGGATCTTGCGAGCTTCGGTGCTCACAGTGCCCAGGATGACCACGTCCTTGAGCTGGGCCTCGGATTGGCTCATAGTGAAGACTTTGGGTAACAGAAACTTGACACAGATCTCTAGTTGAGTCGACAGGGGAGAAACAGTATGGAAGGGGTGTAGAATTAGTGTAAATCACAGCTTAAACACATAAAGTTACCAGTTCTGCAATGGAAGGAGGGACAAGCAAAGTATATAAGTCCAACCCCCACAATCTTATCGGAGGGCAGAAGGTGGGCTCGACGACGTCAGAACCCACGGACAGCCGCGGCCCATGGGAAGTTCGGATTATCCATGGTCGCGGGGCACCACCGATAATGGTGGATGGAGGGATACTCTCTTACCAGCAATTGCCATCAGATAGACTCAGGAATGAGTCCGGGTTGCACCCACTCGCAACCACTGTAATCACCACGTGACTTCTCCGCGGAGAACTGGTCCTTTCGGCCGACTGGACCCGACTGGAGCTGGGGTTCCCCGCCCGGCACGCGCCGGTCACCGCCCCCGATTCGGGCCTTATCGTTTGTGATGACTCGATACATTCACCTCTACCCTTTGATATAGCTTGAATCCCCCCCCCCGAAGCTGTGATATGCGAGGGAAGTTGAGAAGACGCAGGGCGTACGGAGAGCTGGTCTCTCGTCCGAAAGCATTGGCATCGGCTATCCGTGTTTAACAAATTTGACTAACTAGCGCCACAATGTCCCAAGACCGTTTAAATTATCAGTTCTCTGCACCGTTTTTCCATCCTACCGAGGATGTGCGCCTCGATAAGCCTTCCTCATCTCCCCGCATGTCCGAACAACCTCCAGCCAGCCGCGGCTGCACCAGCAAACCATCTCCTCGCTGATGCTGGTACACACGTCGATCATGCTCGGTACTTTTTGGAATCCCCCACATCCACCTACCGATCCATTCCGATAAGAGTCACAGCTGTTTTCGCAACGACGAATGTTTTGAAGCGGTCTTCGCCACTCTCTAACGAATACACCCTGACAGGTCCATCGAAGAAGTCTGCGGTTTTTTCAATGAGCGCATGAAATACACAGAAGCTCAAAAAACTTCTTCCCTCCCAACCCCACAGGAGGTGCAACCAGTCCGATGCCATGTTCCAGCTCACGGACATGTGAATGCATGTGATTCTGGC
Source organism: Aspergillus floridensis (assembly GCA_012184565.1). Classification (NCBI taxonomy): domain Eukaryota; kingdom Fungi; phylum Ascomycota; class Eurotiomycetes; order Eurotiales; family Aspergillaceae; genus Aspergillus; species Aspergillus floridensis. The sequence continues at coordinate 21,807 of WOUI01000086.1, forward strand.
GGCATACTTCTGGGGGCGTTCTCAATGAGTAACTGGGCTCAACATCTGGGGTGCCACGCGCTGCTTACCCAACCAAGGGTTCCGGAATGTGGACGAGACACTTTCGGAACATGCAGGATAAAGAGTTTTAGCCTATACGCAATCATGACCCAGCGCTAATGTGTAGCCCAGGGGTTGGGCGTGATCATGCTACTCATAAATTCTCCGACGATTGTTGGATGGATTTATGCCAGCACGGCCGTGTCTGCACCTCTGCTCACTGACATCGGAGCTATGACCACCTGCGAGCTCCAGTCGTTCCCCCACTCTCCAGCATTATTTTCTGAGGGGGGTGCGTCATCTGCCTTCTCGTGGTGAAGCTCAGACCCCCGCCACTAGCAATCTTGAAGCGGTTAGTAGGGGACCTCACGCTCAGGTCTATTAAGCTCTGTAGGAATGCGCACATCAGTATCCCAGTCAGCTGAATTGTGCTCAGACGGACTGCCCCAGGACCACAACTTCCCATAAGCTATTGGATGGGATACAAGTAATAACCGCGAAGGAGAGCATACTATCATAAGCACCTTCGACGTCTTTGTTTCCAGAATAGAGATTACGAATCGGGGGATGTACCGAGAGTCGCCCACGGCTACAGTATCATTCAACGCCCCTGGACGCTCAATTGACTTTCTAGCTTAACAGGAAGCTCCCAGAGGCAACCACTCATGATTTCCACGGATGAATATATAATCAACACAGTTGCAAGCCATGTAGCCGAACCTGAATGAATTGTGCTGAGAATATTACGTTCTCAGAACATGTTATTCTAGTCCATAAGAATTGGAACATGCTACAGGAAGTATAAGGCATATCATAGTAGAGACGATCGTATGCCTTGTGTTATATGTATACTGGTAGAACCTACTTGAGGCCTTCCAGAAGGCGAAAGCGCACTAAATTTAGCTCTAATCGGCTTCTGGCGGGGGAGCTGCTGACTCAGCCGGCCCAGGGTCTATCGCGTAAATCACGCGGGGCAATCCTTTGTTTTCTCCGCAACCACATCAATCTCAACACCAACAGTCCATGACAGTCGCGTGCGTGGCAAACTCTAGAACTACTTCAACATGGGATCTAAGACCCCCGAGGGACATCGGCAGGAACCCGATGGTATGTGCCATCTCAACACTGTCCAAGAAGGAATCCTTGGATCTAATTTGACCGTGTGACTCAGCCTCCAACTCCTCCGACTTCAAGCCCGCCAATCCTCAGGTTAAGGCCTCTCGAAACGGTTCCGGCTCCGCGGACTTGGATCGAGGGATCATCAGCGACGATGATGACGACGACGACAATTCGAAGGAAGAAAATGGGGTGAACGGAGCCTCGACTGCTGGTACGTTCGCAAACCGTTTTCTCTATGAATAAGTTCCAAACAAACATCACTGACACGTTAACTGTACCACCAGAGAAGAAACAAAAGAAACGCAAGAGGTCCAAGAAGAAGAAGAAGACCACCCCCACCGCGCAGACCACCCCACCGCGGGTGCCGCTCTCTACCCTCTTCCCGTCCGGCCAGTACCCCCGCGGAGAACTCGTCCCCTACGTCGAGGACGAGAACACCGCCCGCACGACCGACGAAGAACTGCGCTATAACTCCCGCTTCTGGGACGATGACTTCCTGCCCGACTACCGCAAGGCGGCCGAGGTCCACCGCCAGGTCCGGCAGTATGCCCAGCGGGAGCTCATCAAGCCGGGCGCCAGCCTCACGGCCATCGCCGAGGGGATCGAGAACGGCGTGCGCGCGCTCACGGGCCACCAGGGCCTGGAACCCGGCGACGCTTTTCATGCGGGCATGGGATTCCCGACCGGCCTGTGTCTGAACAATGTGGCAGCGCACTGGACGCCGAACCCGGGCGCTAAGGATGTCATTCTGGATAAGAACGACGTTCTCAAGGTGGACTTCGGGGTCCATGTGAATGGGCGCATTGTTGACTCCGCTTTCACGGTCGCGTTCGAGGACAAATACGATAATCTCCTGACTGCGGTCAAGGAGGCGACCAATACTGGTATCAAGGTATGTCCGACGGTTCCGAGAACACAGCCTAGGCGACTGATTTGACTAGCATGCCGGTATCGATGCGAGAATGGGCGAAATCGGCGCAGCCATCCAGGAGGTGATGGAAAGCTACGAGGTCGAGATCGACGGGAAGACCCGCCCTGTCAAAGCCATTCGAAACATCACCGGGCACGACATTCTGCGCTATCAAATCCATGGCGGGAAGCAAGTCCCGTTCATCAAGAGCAACAATCGCGACAAGATGGAGGAAGGAGAGGTGTTCGCCATCGAGACCTTCGGAAGCACCGGCAAGGGTTATTTAGAGGATGATGTACGCGTACACCGTTTTTCAGCTTCGAGTCAGGTTTTAATAACTTCTCAACAGGTGGGCCTCTACGGCTACGGTAGAAACACCGACGCTTCCGGTGCCAACCTGCGTCTCGCTTCTGCGAAATCGCTGCTGAAGACCATCGATTCAAATTTCGGGTCGATCGTTTTCTGTCGTCGCTATTTGGAGAGACTAGGGGTGTCCCATTATCATCTCGGGGTGGGTAGCTCCATGGCCGTCGGGTCGATTTGCTTCTGTTACTGACGAGTTGCTCAGATGAAAAACCTGATCGACAATGGTATTGTCGAGTCCTATGCGCCGCTTGTCGACGTGAAGGGTTCCTACACCGCCCAATTCGAACATGTATGGCTTTTTTTTGTTATATGATGCGCCTTGGATCGAAACTAATGTGCTCTAGACCATTCTTCTCCACAGCGGCGGCAAGGAAGTCATCAGTCGCGGTGACGATTACTAGGTTGGCTAGTCAGCCATTTGACATCTATAGACGATGTCGCTGACGTTTTGCTTTGCCTGCTTGCTTTTGACTAAGTAATGCTTCGTTCAACCCTTCGATGACCTCGGATTCAACATCCGTCTAGGTACCTGTTCGCTCGATTTCTGATTGCTGCATCGTTGTTGCTTTGGGTACGCTGTCACAATTGCGACGTAGCCTAGTCCAGTCATTACCATTTCAACTGAATTGAACGCCAATTTACCCCTTCAACTTCCTTCTATTCTCTGTGCAGCATAGTATAGTCCTGTGTACCACACATTTGAAACTTCCCATGTTTGATATTCGCATCGTCTCCTCCGTGAACTGGTTTCATTGACACGGCTCGATCCTGCTCGGCTGACGCGAATAGCTCTTCGATGACCTCCCTATGGTACGACGACTGCACCGAGACCGAGGCCTTGAGGTCAACGGCACCCGACGGCGCACTCTGGAGCATCTTCAAGCTATCAAACTCGTACCTCTCCCCGGTGTCTCCATCTCCAAAGTGCGAGAACTCGAAGGCCCAGAGCAAGCGGCTGATGACCAAAAACAGTGATCGACGCGCCAGGTGCTGGCCGGGACACGCGCGGCGTTACCGAAGCCAAAAGCCGCCGCGGGCGCGCCGGGGTTTCGCAACCACCGTTCCGGCGCGAAGGCGAACAGATCGTCGAAGACGGCGTCGTCCAGATCCATGGCCCAGTGGTTGGGCAGCACCGTGGCGCCCGTGGGGATCCGCAACCCGCGGTACTCGTCCTCCTGGGTCGTGGGCGTGCGGCACGCCTAGGGGCACGATGGGCCGCCAGTGGAGCGTCTCCTGGATGAACGGGAGCACGTAGGGGAGTCTCTCTGCATCTTCAAGGCGAGGCGGCTGCCTCCTCGACATAGTGGGGTTCTTTCCTCCCTTACTTTTTTCTCTATTGTCCCTTTGCCGCAGCTGCGTCACCTAGCTACGCTCTTCGTTCGGTTTACATAGCCTTAGGATGATATGACCAATTATGTACTGTACTTGAATTACGTGTGGCATCAGATGCAGTAGCACTTAGTAGGCTCTCGTTTGCGTTATGTGACAAGGATCTCCACTACCTAGCGTAGACTTTCTCGCCAATATCCCTGGCCTACTCAAAATTCCCCGCCTCGTAGAAAACCCGAAAACGCGACTTTCCTCCCAGCAAAGCTGCCGGCAAATCGAACTCGACCACCTCGCCGTGATTCAGCAGTAACACTCGATCACTATCTAGGATGATATCGAGCCGATGCGCAATCGTGATTACCGTACATTCTTTAAAGCGCTCCCGAATGACCTTCTGGATAAGCTGTTCGGTGGCGACATCGATGCTGTTTTGGGGAACAAGGTGAGTAGGTCAGGTTCAGAGATAAAAAAGGCAGGGATGACTGACTCGCTTGTGGCTTCATCCAGCACCACAATCTTGGACTGCTTTAGTATCGCGCGGCCCAGGCAAAACAGTTGCTTCTGGCCATGCGAGAGATGGACCTGAGACATGTCGGTGTCGAGACCGCCCTGCTGTTCGATTGTTCTCTCCAGGTGAACGGCAGCAAGTGCCTGACTAACGCTGACATCATCGGAGACGCCGTGAGGGTCCATATTGTCACGGACAGAGCCTGGTAAGAAGCAGGGCTCCTGGGGAATGGCATTCATGGCGGTGCGGACGATTTCGGCCGGCAGTGTCGAGGTGGCGATGTCGTCAATGATGATACTTCCTTCAGTCACCTCGATCATTTTAAATAATGCCATCATCAGTGAGGATTTGCCGCTATTGATAAAAAAACGGTTGACGCAAACCGTCAGTTTGGATGCTATTATAACAGGTATCGGACCTGATCTCCACCGTTGACTTACCTGCCAGTTCGACCGCACACTCCGATCTTCTCCCCGGGCTCAATTCTCAAGGATATTTTACGCAGAGCCGGGACAGTCCCAGTCCTGGCACGTGTTTGTGAGACACCCATCACGACTTCGGAGACACAGCGGCAAGAAGAAAACGTGAAAGACTTACTGGTACGTGGCAGTGAGATTCTGGAACTCGACTTGCCCCCGGTCCGGCCAATTCTCGGGAGCTGTCGTGGTCCCTGTCGAGAGCTCCTCCACCGGGGTCTCGCTGGCATAGTCTCGGACACGGCCGATCGAGGTCAGGGATGTTTCAAACTCGGTCCAGACCATGATGATGTCAGTCAAGATGCCGCTCAAGCTGATCACGTTGGAGAGGGCCACGCCTGCGAAACCAGGGCTGATCCGATCTTTGAGTCCAATGATCAGCCCAATCAGAAGAAGCACAAATCTGGCAGCCAGGCAGTCCATGACCAGGCCCAGCCAGCGTTGGACGCAGTAGAGAAGATAGAATGGGGTCTGCGATCGAGCCAAGTGTTCGTGGTTCTGCCGAATCACTCCTTCTTGCCACCCAAAGGCGCGGACTGTAGCCAGTTCATCGAGAGACTCCATGAATTGCGAACTGTAGAGGGACGATAACTCAATCTTAGTGGTGATTTCCCCAAGGAACGGGTCTGATCGTGTAGCGTGACACTTACTAGAGGGGGGCCTTGCTCTCCAGGTCCATCTTCCGTAGCTGCCGTGAGGTTCTCAGATAGACCTTCTGCAGCACAAACATCACGAGGAATATCACCGGGTACGAAATCGCCACCCAGTACGATGAAGTCATGATCAGGAGTATCTGGCCCAGCATAATAAGGCCACCTGTCGTTGACATTAGCAACCATGCACTGGACTAAGGGCAGCGGCGGTGCTGACTGCAGAAGATGTTCAAAAGCGCCATGGGTAGCTCTGTGTCAACAACCTGCATATCCTGACTGAATCTGCATCATGAAACAGGAGTTAGACCCGTCACCGGGTACAGTTTCAACCCGCAACCCACCTGGAAATAATTGAACCAAGCTTGGTTGCTTGAAAGAAAGACATGGGCGCCCTGTCACTGGTATCAGAACTGATTATGTTGTCAAATCTGCCTCTGGCGCAATTTACCGAAAAGTTGTTTGCACAAGCGTCCAGTGGAGGGATCGCCCGGCGGATGATACCACATTGATCACAGCATGCCTGGACGAGGATCAATCAACAGACTGTATGCACGGTGGGAAAGAAGAGCAGGGGGGATGGAATGCACGCACCACCCCAGAACAGCGAGAGCGATAGGGCAGGAGCACTGAAAAAGTGCATAGATGCCCATATACATGGCTTGATGGTGTCCAGGGTGTCTCTCATTCGCTTCACTCCACCACTCGGCCCAGACATCTATACACTTTTATCAGCATCATCTCAAAAGCGACACGTATCTATTCAAGAGGTGGGCGCTCTTACATGGAAAGCAGAAGAGAAAAGCGTACGCAATGGCAATCAGTACATAAGCCAGAGAAAAGAGCTTTCCGATCGACAGCATGTAATAGACCATCACATTCACCTGGTTCGCTGACTCCGTTGCCGCCGAACTTGATCCAATCTCAGAGACTGCAACTTGTGGCTTTTCCAACGTCGTGAAGTTAGCTTGTGTGCTGGGCAATTCAGCATCCATCTCAATCTCGGGGATCGGGGTAGGCGCGTGGGAAATATCACTCGTTGGAGAGCTCGCGCGCCGACTCAAGTCGGACAGCGATTCCTGTTCCACCGCTTCACCATCCGCGCTGAGACGAATGATGTGATCAGCGTAAGGAGTGTGGTGCTCTGAGTGCATGAAGTTGTCGGTCAGCGATATCAGCCCAGTCCGAAAGGGATGGAGAAGTATCTCACCTGCATGGGTCGCCAACACTATTGTAGTGCCATTACTACGTAAGAGCCCATTGGTCCCCAGCAAACGCTGGAGAATTTTGGCTTCTGTAGTAGCATCAAGCCCACTGAGAACATCATCAAGAACATAGACACTGCGTCTTGCATAGATCGCTCGAGCGAGGGACTGCCATTAGTTTGGTCAGAACAGCGCACACGAGATCGTAGGAACAGCAGAGTGATTGAGTGACCTACCACGCGCTGCTTCTGACCCCCACTGAGATTTACCCCTTTGTCACCCAATTGCGTATCATCTCCATCTTGGAGGTGGAGAAGGTCCTCATCAAGAGCACAGGCATGAAGGACGGTCTTGTACCAACGTTCATCGTAGTCGGAGAACGCCACAATGTTGTCTCTTAGGGTTCCGTCCCGAATCCAAGGTGTTTGAGCACAATATGCTGTGGTGCCGGTGGAGACAGTTACTTCTCCCTCCGAGGCAGGGACTTCACCAAGGAGCGCATGCAGCAAGCTGGCTTTTCCGCAGCCAACAGGGCCAAAGACCATGGTGAGCTTCTGCCTGGGAACTGACAGACTTATGTTGCGCAGCACCGGGCTTTCTCTTCCCGGCCAGCTGAAGCTCGCGCCTCTAATAGAAATGGCAGCAGTGGGTGTGGCCGATGATTTTTCTTCAACTTCCAAATCCGTCGGCTCGAGTTTGTTGAGGGTGAATGCAACAATCTTGCGTTGATCGGACCTCGGGTCAGTGAGCAGAAACTGCTGGATCCGTTGGAAACAAGCCACCATCGAGGCCAATTCCGGGGCAGATTGAAAGAGCATACTCAAAGGCTGCGAGGTTAGCATTAATAGTGATAGGGACGAGAACATTCGACCCGCATCCAGGGTGACGTGGCGTGCATGGTCTGCGGCAATAAAGACTGCAAAGGTCAGCACCGGGGATATGATGACAGGAAGGAACCCTGCCCAGATAGTCAGTCACTGTCCGCCATGGCTCTTTACTGGAGAGGCTATATGTTTTTGGACTCACCCATTATCATCGCGCCAATTTCCCACCACCTGAACCCAGCAGCAGCTTTAAGCTCGTTTTCCCGCGCCTGTTGGAGTACCCCCATCACTTTGCGCATCAAGCCAGACATCCTCAGGCTTTTCATTGCAGAAAGAGTGCTGGAGGTCATTTCTGAGATTTTGTAAGTCTTTCATCGAAGTTGAAATTTTGGTCCTCGAAGTTTGGCAACGTACCGACCCGTTTTTCAATCACTCCCATCCAGGCTTCTTGCTGCCGACCCGCAGAGGCTCCAAACCTCATGGTTAGCAGGGCACATACTGCACGATAAGTTAGCCTCTTCCGGTTCCTTTCATAGCGAGGGCAACCTTGTGGAATTCTGCATATCAGATGCGATTACAAGTGAAGGCACAACAGCGACACCAACCTGCCGTTCCAGCAACCAGGCTCCGAACGCAACCTGGATAATATTCGCCCATATTTCGTGGATCATTCTCAGACCACCGACAATCCGCTCGACGTCAGCATTCATCATAGTCAAGGCGGAGGACCTGTTGGTGGATGAGACGTCGAGGCTGAGGGTCTTGCGGTAAACAACCGCAACCAAAGAGCCTCGCACGCAGGTTATGAATTGCTAGGTCTGATGCCAGTACCACGCCGTGGTCATCTACGACTGCGTCATTAATTGCCCAGGATGGGTAACACGGGAGAAAAATCACTCTCATACCGCAATTCCGACATAGACGATTGCGTACGCGCCAAGTAGTCCGTAGCCGATATCCCGCTCGGGTGGTGTGCTGGGTGCATGAATGTAGTTGACCATTTGGACTAAGAGAAGAGGCTGTGTAAGGGTCAATGCAATAAGACAGATCCTCGGCAAAATTGGGCTCAGAAGGCGCATCTTCAACGCTTGAATAGTGGACACCAAAAGGGCGTTCTTCCCGGTCTTGGAAGCTACAAGAGCATTGGTGTTCGACTTCCTGTTCCACTGGAACAATGAGGAGAAGATAGTGACAGTATAAAAGAAGAGATACCTCGCTCCCAGACATCCCACAGCTCCTGCTCTAGGTTCACTGTACAGAACCCAGCCAGCATGGGATAGAGATCCTCGAATGCAAGCTCACGCCTATAGCCAAGCCGGATGAGGTTGTTAATCCAAAGAAAGAAGGTTTTGGACACGATGCCTGCATAGTCTTCGGGACTACTGGGAGCGTTCTGCTTCTGCATCAACCATCGGGTCTTTGTAACCGATTCCACTATGGTCTGTACTCCCCTCATGACCGAAGTCGCGGTGAAAATACTTGCAATGCTGGTTCTTACATTGGCAAGCCAAAGCGACCGTACCTGCACGCCATCAAGCAGAAGGGTCAAAAGCAAATAACCATTTAGGAGAAATGATGGCCGCGAGGTCTTCCTATGTTCGGCGTGGGAAAGCAGGGCCAGCCCAATTGCCGCAACCAGGTTCAATGCAGTGGCTGCAATTGATACGCTTGTGCGGTCCTCGGGTACCAGACAATAGATCACCAACAGGGTCAGTTGAAGGGAAGCAGAAATTGTAGATGCTGTCTTTCTTGGGCTATGAGCTCTCTTTCTCATCTCCCCTTCTTCCTAATGGGCATTTTCGTACTCACCAATTTGGATCCAAGCAGGGCCCACCGGCCGACTAGATGATGTCTTTGGCATAGTTGGTAGTCTCTCCCTACGGCTAAGAGCAGGAAAAGCGAGGACGGCAGAATGGACAGCACTGACTGTTCGAAAAGTAGTGTAAAGTCAAATGTACGACGGCAAGGGTGCACTGTTGGACCCCAGAGATCGTCCAAGGTGAATGGGCATCTCTGCTGTGACATAGTGACGATATCGTTTCTTAGCCAGAGGGGAGGGAGGTTTCCGTCGATAGTAAGGGTATTAAAAGTCGGCACCTCTTCATGGACCGTTAGGTTCAAGGTCGAATGAAAAGCAGGCAGTTCATTTTATTTTGGTCTCGCTTCCTTTTCTACCTGCGAATGGTTACGAGCCAATCTTCCTCCATTAAGGCGCTTGAAAAAGATAAGAGACACATGAGGCGAATGTCAATAGACTCAGACATGGTCCGAAATCCTTCAGAGGATTATTACTGCAATCTATGGGTGGATATGATCAAGATAGGACATGCACGTATGAACCCTTGTACTGCTAATGGTCTATGCTGTATTAGCTGTGCTTGTCCGCGGAGGTGATTGATGCTTTCCCCCCACTCAGCCGCAGGAAATTCCTCCAACATCTCCATCCAGCCATGCATGAGGCCATAAATGCAGTAGAATCAGACGTGGATCTACGTTTCGCATCTGACCGGACGGGAATGATTAAGGCATTCCAAAGCGACTTCCCGTTGGACTCCGCTGCACGAAGCATGAGAGATGCATTCAAGGACGCCAAAGCGTCGCGGTCACTCGGACATGACCGATGCATGACTTGTAGGGTAGCGATTGTTGCAGGAGGTATTTGAGCTCGTCTAGTTGGAGTCAAGACTTGAATCTGGCTCAGCCTTTTTTGCGCCTTTCACCTTCGCCTTGGTCAACATGACTTCCCCAACCCGCACTGCGTTGTTGCTCATTGACATCCAGTAGGGCTTCTCGCATCCCACCCATTGGGGCACTCAGCGCTCAACACCGCAGTTTGAGCAGAATGTTGCTGCTCTCCTGGCCGCTTTCCGCACTACGCCCGGTGCTTATATTCTTCACGTCTGTCACCATTCCACCTTTCCTGGGTCGCCTCTGCACCCGTCGAAGCCAGGTGCGGACTTCATGCCATACGCACGACCGATCAATGGCGAGCTCGTCTTTTCCAAGACCACCAACTCTCCTTTCATCGAGACGGATCTCGCCGACGTCTTGCGCCAGTTGAACCTGCAGCGACTAGTGATTATCGGACTGATGACGGCTCACTGTGTCAGCACAACCCTCCGCGCCGCGTCCAATCTACGGGTGGTCAACCATGGCTACGGCTGCATTGTCAAGGATGGAAGCGAGCCCCAGGCGGAGATCATCCTTGTGCAGGATGCCACAGCCACCTTTAACGTTCAGTTCGACGGACATGATTACGACGCCGAGGCTGTCCATGCCATCCACCTCGCCACCATGAAGGACGAATTCTGCGATTTCACCACCACCGCCGATGTTCTCGGCCGGATGCAGGTCTCTGGAGCGCAGAGTTGGAGAGAACGTACTTTGATCGATGCAGACGGTAAGCCGCAGGGACAGCAAGCGAGGAAATCTAGTCGTCTCTAGGCGTCGGCTGCCTCAGTCAGACGGCGATGACCGAGTGGGCCTACCTTCATTAGTGTTTGATGTTTCATCCTGACTTTGCAAATCTACTTCTCTGAAATCGTTATGATTTAACCTGTGAACCGTAAGCGCCAAACCGGAATGTAATGTTGTAGTTTGCGTGTGGGAAAAAGGATACTTCTTCTTTGATGTTCTTCGGCATAGATGCTTACTGTATGTATGTATGATGTATGAATGTATCCATGGGTCTAAATATGCTTAAAATTACTTGAGTTAAGCCTGCGCGGGGGAGTCTCAGCAGTAGCTGCAGAGCTGCAGAAATGACCGACGGGATCCGGCTCCTTCGAGTGTCGATTAGGGCTAGACGATGAGCTGGCAGTGCAGAATCCGCCCCCTTGGCATCAGGCGCCCACAAAGCTTAGCGGGACTGAAGCTGTATCTCTCTCTACGTATCATCCCGGGCGATATAATTAGTCTCTTATCTCTCTTATCATTGGCCTACCCCTCTATTCATCTACCCCGCTATGCTTCTACCCCTCCTTTGCCTGCACCAGATGCGCGTGCTTCAACCACTGTCGCTCTCTCTAGACTTTCTGAAGAAGATGAGCCCTAGTATGCCCATGTTTTCATCTCGACTACCCCTCCGTAAGATGATATGGGGCGAATCTAACGGCTTGGGATCCACTGTGCAACTGACATAGCAAGGCTAGACTCGGTGGAAGTCGACTGAACGGGGCAATGCTTGACGAACCGACCGACCAAATGATCGGAAGCACACTGAATAGACAGACCTTGTCAAATAATAAGTCATACATGCACCTGTCTTGAAAAATACTTCCCCTGACCTGCTACGGTATAGCCTTACATTTCATCATCAGTCTCATACTCTGTATTGTACTGTAATGTAATTTACTGTGCTTCTTGACCCCAGGAGCATACATACATGTGCGCAACCAATACAGTAAAATATGCGTATGCACTACTTACATGCATCAAGGGCATCTCCAACCGTTGAGATTGACTCCCCGATCGGGCCATTGATGACCCGCGGTGAGACCATGGAAAGAAAATTATTGTGCAATTTGTCTTTATAACATGATACTAAAATTGCTAGGGATGACTAGGAAGAATATGTTCCTCGCAAGCAGAGGTCGACCTGAAGCCCTCATATCCTACACAAACATGATAATAAACCGGGGCCGCGTGTGAGACCGCCCCACCCCACCCCGACTTGCTCGCTCCTTCTTCCCATGCAGAGAAAAGGCTTAGAGGCTCTGCTGCTGACGGAGATAAGGATTGATGGCTTCACTCCAAAGCGGCCGCATCTTGTACACACCCAATTTCTCCGGCATACTCTCGATGGCATCGGCGAGCGCGGGGCCATTGCCTTCGGTTCGCACATCCTGCAGCGAGGTCATGTATGAGCGGACACAGAAGATGACTGCGCGCGACCTCGCCAGCCGGGTCAAAGTTTGATGCTCCACCCGGAGATAACAGTCGCCTAGGTTGACAGCACGCGGTTTGAGGGGTAGTTGATCATCCTTCTTGGGATAGAAATTATTGCCGTCTATGCGGAAGAGATCCCGGCCATCGGTCTGGAGACTAGACATCCGAACGTACAGGCTCACCTCGAGACTCATCGCCGCGCACGCCAATCTCGTTCTCTTGGCACTCGGCAGGGCAGGAGACGCCACATACCTTCGATATGTTGACTCCCGGAAGCAATATATCGGGAAGGGCAGCCCAACCGGACGACAGCGATCAGACCGAAAGTGATTGCGTCCAGCCACAAAATGTCGTTTATGTCATATTTACCTCCGGCAGTACTGGAAAGCCAAAGGGTGTGGTCATCCAGCACGATCAATTCTGCTCGGGCGTGTTGGGGCCCCGGCAAGAGGCCCTTCTCCGCTCGGAGCAGAGTCGAGTGCTTCAATTCGCGTCCTTCAGCTTTGATACCAGCTTGGAGGATATTATCACGACTCTGTTCTTTGGTGGATGCGTCTGCATTCCTTCGGAAGATCATCGCATGAATAATATTGCCGGGTTCATCAACAAATCAAGGGTCAACACCGCCCACATCACGCCATCCTTCGCGAACACCCTTTCACCCCAGTTGGTGCCAGGCCTGAAGTACCTGCGTCTCGGTGGTGAAAGGATGACACCGACTCATATCGATAAATGGGCGCCAGCTCTCGAGTTGAGGAACGTCTACGGTCCCACCGAGACCTGCATCACGGCCACATGTAGTGGAACGGTCACCACGGATTCAGACCCCATTGATATCGGTCGTGGGGTCGCGGCTCTCACTTGGATTGTGAATCCGGATAATCATCATCAACTCACCCCCGTCGGCCTGGTGGGAGAACTGCTCGTGGAGGGCCCTCTATTAGCCCGGGGGTACCTCGGAGATATCAACAAAACCAACGCATCCTTCATCACTGATCCGACATGGGCACGTACCCTAGAGAATCCAAAGAGCCCTCGCCGATTCTACAAGACGGGCGATCTGGTACGGTACAGCGACGTAGGAACTCTTCTCTACATAGGCCGCAAAGACACACAGGTCAAGATCTATGGGCAACGGATTGAAATTGGTGAAATTGAGGATCACCTGAAAAGGGCCCTTCTACCCCAAACGATTGAGATGGCCGTCGAGGTGACGGGCCTACAGACTGATGCTCTCCAACGTAAAGTCCTCGTTGCGTTCCTCTGTCTAGACGATTCATTCAACAAGGATGGCGCTGTCCTAATGTCCTTGACGCCGGCTGTGAGGAAACGAGTCCAGGAGCTTACCTCTAAACTCCTTCTTTCCCTGTCTAAGACGCTCCCAGCCTATATGATTCCTTCGCGCTATGTGCCTCTCCGCTCCATGCCACGAACACTGGCTGGCAAGGCAGACCGGCGTAAGCTGCAGCATCTTCTCAACTCGATGAGCACCGAAGACCTATTGGCGTACTCGCTCGAGGGTGGGGAGAAGCAGCCATTAGAATCCGGAACCGAGTTGCAGCTCCAGAAACTCTGGGCCGAAGTTCTGAGCGTTGATGCGATGATGATTGGGAGCCACGACAACTTTTTCCGTCTTGGGGGCGACTCAATCACAGCCATAAGGCTTGCGGCCGCGCTCCGTGATGAAGGTATGTTTCTGACTGTTGCAGACATTTTCAATCACCCCGAATTACGCCAGATGGCCGCCCATCAGGGCCAAGGCACAAAGCAGGTTCCAGGAGCAACGCCAGGGGCTCACGAGGATCTCTACCCATTTGGACTTCTAGCCCCCTCGCCGACTTTGCTATTCAATCTGTCAAAAGTCTGGGATATTCCAGAGGACACAGTTCAGGATGTCTACCCCTGCACTCCCCTCCAGATTGAAATGCTAGCTGCTGAAGGGCTCCACAGTCAATCAACTTACGGCTCACAGTCTGCCTATGACTTACCGCTAGATATTGACCTGGGTCGCTTCAAGAATGCCGTCGAGGCTGTATATCGCCAATACGATATCCTGCGGACCTGAATTGTCTATCTCGAGCCTCATGGGACTGTGCAAGTGGTCACAAAAGACGAACTACGATGGGAGTATGGAGATGACATTGACCAGCTTCTTACACAAGAGTACTCGTTTGGCCTGGGCACCTCATTGATTCGGGTCACCCTGTGCCCGTATAGTCATGAATCCGCGGGATGGACCTTTCTCTTGACCATGCATCATTCGCTCTATGATGGCTGGAGTCTCTCTATTATCCTCCAGCAAATCAATGAGGTGTACCAATCCGGCTCCCTGTCATCTCAACGCCCAAGGCCTCGTTTCAGAGACTTTGTTGGCCATCTGGGAAGCTTGGACCCAGACCCCAGCAGCCAGTACTGGACATCCATTCTGACCCAGTCTTCTGACTCCTCTGACCTGCCATCGCAGAACGGTACGGTCGAGGAGCCAGATTCTATAGAGGAATATCACTGCAACATGCCAGATTTCGAGCAGGAGGGCTCAAGGCTTGAAGTGACACCCGCCATAATTCTCCGAGCCGCATGGGCCCTGGTCATCACAGCCTATACTGGGAACAGCGATGTTCGCTTCGGACTCTCTGTGGCGGGGCGAAATGTGCCTCTTAAAGACATTGACCAAATAGTGGGGCCAACCTTGGCCATAATTCCCTGCCGATTGCAAATCAATCACGACTGGACCGTTGAAGACTTCCTCAACCATGTTAATTATTCCATGATTGCTGCCATACCCCACGAACACTTTGGGCTCCAGCGAATCGCGAAGTTGGGCCCCGATTGCTCTCGCTGCTGCGATTTCAACAGTCTCCTAGTCATTCAGCCGCAGATACAGGCGAAGACGCGGGGAATTTTCGCCTCTTCCCGGAGCTCAAACCCCACATCTCGAGGCAACGACCAGCCATATCGCGTGGTGGTGGAGTGCGACATGCAGGAAGCAGGAGGATGGAAACTGCACGCCTTCTACCGGAAAGCATTCATCTCTGCCTCATCAGTGCAGCGCATCGTCTACCTTATCCAGCACTTGGAGCAACTCTACCTATCCCCTAACATGCGTCTCGCTGACCTGTCTCTGGTTGGCCCTACCGACTTGAGCCTCATTGCCAGCTGGAATTGCTCTATTCCTGCGCCTGTCGACACCACTGTGACAGAGATGCTGTATAACTCCATGAAGCAGCACGCTGACCTTCCAGCCATACATGCGTGGGACGACTCACTCACATACAGTCAGCTTGTGGAGCAATCCCAGCGGCTCAGTCACTATTTGCGGCTGTGTGGGCTCCAGCGCGGCACCTTCGTGCCCGTCGTGATGTCGAAATCGGCGCTCTATATCATCAGCGTGCTGGCGGTGATCTCTGAAGGCGCGGCTTTTGTCCCAATCGACGTGTCGAGCACTCCCCGAGATAGGATGATGGAGGTACTCGAGCAGTGTAATGCGACTGTGGTGATAGCATCCACCGCGAGTGAGAGTGAAATTCTCGAATCAGGACAACTTCGAGTGTTACGCATTTCCCATCAACTTCTGCGTCGCCTGCCAGATGGAAAACCTGCAGGGCTAAGCAGAGCCGGGGCCGATGATCCTCTCTATTGTGTTTTCACATCGGGGACGACTGGTTCACCAAAAGGGGTGGTCGTAACATGGGGCGTATGCCTCGTCGACAGCAGCCAAGCAGAAGGCCTTCGAGCTGGATGAGACCACCCGTGTCCTGCAATTCTCTTCCAACGCGTTCGATGCTAGCATTGACGATATTTTATATCGCTCTTGAGTGGCAGTTGTCTCTGCGTGCCGTCGGGAGCGGAGCGCCGCGACAACCTGTCGCAGTTCATTGTGGACACGCAGGTCAACTATGCCGCCATGACCCCCACGGTGGCCCGGACTCTGGATGTGCAGAAGGTCTCTCAATGCCTCACCAAACTTCGACTGGGAGGTGAGAAACTGACAATTGCTGACCTTACGGATTGGGTGGATGTAGGGGCCAACCTGAAAAGTCTGTACGGACCGACCGAGTGCTGTGTCTGTTGCTCGGCCTCTCCCTCATTTCTCCCCGGAAAGACCGATCCGGCGAATATTGGACGGGGTCTGGCGTGTCGCACTTGGATCGTGGACGTACACAATTCCGAACGTCTGGCTCCCATCGGTGCTGTTGGCGAACTCGTCATCGAAGGACCAGCACTCGCGAAGGAATACTTGCATGACCTGGAGAGAACCTCAAGAGCATTCACCAATCTGCCTCTCTGGCTGCCGAGCATAGGGGGCAGTTCACCATCCAGATTGAAGGGCTACAGAACCGGAGATATGGTCCGCTATAGCGAGGATGGAAGCTTGATCTACGTTGGGCGCAAGGATACTCAGGTCAAGCTCAGAGGGATGCGACTAGAGCTCGAGGAAGTGCAGCACGCGCTGAGAGACCTCAATCTCCCCGGTATTCAAGATCTTGTGGTCGAAATTATTCCTCGATCTATAGCGCCTGACATTCTGGCGGCAGATATCCTGATGCTTGCCATCCTTCCAAATAAACACCGCGGCGAAGAGCATCATTTGGATGCTATCCGGGGTAGTCTCACAAACAGGCTTCCTGAGTACATGATTCCTACCCATCTCCTGCTCCTCGACAGCCTCCCGACATCTTTTTCGGGCAAGACAGACCGGCTGGAGGTGCGTCGTCTTGCCGTGGAGCAGCTCCGTCAACAGAAACAGCAGCGGCAATGCTTGAACCCTGATAACAAGGAGATGGGCTCCCATGGAGTAGAAGCACCAATGGATACTTTCCGTACGCTGCAATCCATATGGGCCGATATCCTGCAACATGATCTGTTGTCCATTGGGCCAGATGCGAACTTCTTTCAGCTGGGGGGGGATTCTATTCTAGTAATGCGCCTGGTTGCGCATGCCCGAGCTCATTCTATTGATATTAGTTCTGCAGACGTTCACCAACTCCAGACCTTGTCGGCCATCGTTGCAAAGGCCGGATTACGGATTCGTCCTCCATGTCAGTCCACCTCGCCAGCAGATGACATCGATGTTACTTCGGGTCACATTACGTCGGATCTCCGCCTAGTTTCGCTGGAACTGGGTATCCCCGAAGGAGACATTGAAAAGGTCCTCAAGGCGACCAACTTCCAAACCTACTGTCTGGCACTGACTGTCTCTCCATCCCGTGGCTGGCTGAACTATTTCTCCTATGACCTCCATGGGAGCATCAACGTGAAGCAATTGGAATATGCCTGCCATGCCTTGGTGCAACGGCACGAAGTTCTGCGTGCTCGTTTCGTTGCCCTCCACGGCTCTGTCCAGCAAGTGATTCCCCGATATCGAGCAGAAGATGTCCGATTTCAGGTACTTGAAGGGGTTAGTGAGATGCACGGTCTCGGTCCCTTGGCCAGTCTAGTTCACAATGATCCTGCTCCCTCCTTGAATGATGTCCTGGTCCGTTTCGTACTTCATATTGTCCACCCAGGCCATATTCGTCTCACGATGCGAATCTCTCATGCCCAATATGACGGACTCAGCATGCCTATCATTCTCAAGGACCTGGACGCATTATACAACGGCATTGCCTTAGCCCCTCCTGCCAGGTTCTCGAAGTACGTGGAAGAAAGCGAGCGACTGCTTTCCCAGAACGAGGACGCTCAGCAATTCTGGCGTCAACTGCTGCAAGGATCACAAGTCACCCCCATCGTGGTACGCAGCAAAATCTCCTCGCACCCGTTACAGAAAGACTATCCCCTCGATCAGACCACAATCCGAACTATTCGACTTTCACGATCAACTTCCAACACCTCCACCACTCCGGCCACGATCATCAAGGCCGCCTGGGCACTCGTGCTCGGCCGTCTCTCGCAAAATCAGGATGTGGTTTTCGGCCACTTGACCAACACTCGGCCCAGCTTGGATCATCTGCCAGCCATTCATGAGGTCGTCGGTCCCTGTCTCAATGTGCTTCCTGTGCGCGTCCAGCTCCAGCCGACTACCGCACGAAGGGAGCTGCTGGATGCGATTCAACAGCAATATGTCGGCGCCTTGCCCCATTCCATGTTAGGTTTCCGTGAGATCATCGATCACTGCACACAATGGCCGCCATCCACCCGACTGAGTTCCATCCTGCAATATCAAAACCTGCACCAGGACCTAGACAGTGTTCTCCTTGGCGGGGCTACAGGGAGTCTCGAAGCTTATGTACCTGCCTCTGACGCTGCCGATCTCTGGATGATGGTAACTCCCACCGACAATTGTGGTGCCGCGAGACTGCATGAGATCAAACTGAGCTACAGCGCCGCAACTATGCCCGCTCCCATTGCAGCTCGCATTCTCGACGAATTTGCCGATGCAATTTCGTTCCTCCAGGCCCCCCACGCCTCCGATGATGGATTCCGATTACATACCTACTTCGACCAGACCGCGCCCGAATTCCCACCCACCCTTCCGATCGACAGGCAACTCGCGGAAACCGACTTACCGCCACGCGCCGCAATCATCGCCGCCGTCAAAGACATATGGGAGCAGGTGTTCGGCCCGCAGTTCCATGGCGAGAATGTCCAGGTGCGCAAAGACGAGTGCCGGGCGATGCTGCACACCCCCTTTGGGCCGGATCCGGTGAGCGCCGCGCAACTGTCGCTGCTCTTCCAGCAGGCCGGGGTGGAAACCTCGCCGGCAGAGGCGGCCGAGTATCCGACCATCTTCCAGCAGAGCTTGCTTTGGGGCTACAAGCTGCGAGAGGGAAGTCGCTGAGTTAAGTTTCGGATGGCTTTCACGAAACATGAATTGATAGTTTTGTGATTCTCTGCGGTCTCGTTCTGTGTACAAAATGTGTGGGTGTGTATGTATGTATGTATGCTTCCTTCGTTGAGACGACGTGCTTTAGAGCACGATCCTGGATTCATATTTGATCTATATTCAAGGGGACTCTACCGAATCCACCAACTCCTGCCACTCACTGTGCCTGCTCCATGCTAGTATCTTAGTTATCAACCTTCTTCCTCTTGCGGTCAGGCTGCTTCTGCTCGTCCACCCCGTCCTCCTCCTCGACCTTCTCCATTGCGCGGCTCGTTTTCTTCTCCCTCGGCATCTTTCGACCCACGACGCTGATCTCCATCTCGTCCTACAGTTCCACGGTCAGACACAGAAACCAAAATGAAGGGAAGTAAGACTCTACCGCGAGATCCCCGGGCACAATCAATCCCGGCAAGCCCCAACTCCGGCGGAGGCGCGGGTTCTGGCGCATATAATCGCGATAGGCCGGCGCCCCGGGTCGCAGCACATTGTCGGCAATGACCAGGGCGCCGTCAGTCTGCAGAAGCCCCAATTCCTCGGCCACTTGGACATCCGCCGCGTACAGCGCCTCATCGTGGTCCATGAACAGCAGGTCAATGCCCCGGTCGCCGAGGGTTCCTTGCTCATGCAACCGACGCAGGGTGTGGGCGGAGGCGCCGACGACAACCTCGACGAGATCCTGCAGGCCGGCGAGGCTGACGAGATTCATGGCGACGGAAGCGACCAAGGGGTCGATCTCAATGCTGTAGAGCCTGGGCTGAGCCTTACGGTTCTCCTCCTCGCCCGCCTCAAAATCGGCGTGGTCCGGGTGGTTCTGCGTCCAAATCTCCTTCAAGATACTTCCAAACAGGATGGCAGAGTACCTGGTCCGCTCGGCAAGCCACTCCCCAATTAGCATGCTCTCTCCCTGATGACAGTGACGAGCAACCCTCAACTTACCCAACATATCCCCCCAACTCCACCACCACCCTGGGCCGGTGCTCGCGCACCAAGACGGCCAGCTTGCCCGCTTTATCCGGACCAATGTTGATTAGAAAGTCCTCCTGGGCGGCGAATTCGTCTATCACCTCCAGAATGGCGGCCGGAGAGCCCCGCAGTTTGGTGTCGAGCTCGGGATGGGCGTAGATGTGCTTGAGAAGGGTGATCTCGCGGCCGTCATGAGACTCAACTATCTCCGACTCCTCCAGGCCCGCCATCTTGCGGAGGGAAGGATATTTGGTGAAGATGGGGGGTTCTTCGGTGTCTGGCATATTTGCAGAGTCTGGGGAAGGGGGAGAATATTGGGTAAAGGAATTGGAATAGTGGATGAGATGAGAGAGGTCGGGGTTGAAGGGGGAGGTTTCTTATCTATTCGGGGGCAGATTTAATTAATTGAGGTGGTAGAGGTATGGTATGGTAAGTGTGCTGTTATCTTTTCTGTACTGTAAAGCACAGTATCGTTCTGTATTTTGCTTACATGCAAAATTGAAAAATGGTTTTATAAAATCTCCATTACTAGTCCTATTCATGTATGGACGGGCATTATGTATGCACTGTGTAGAGTCTATATCCTGGATCCTCACCTCGGCGCTACATGACCACGCATTCGGCATGGAGCTTGGACCAAGTTTCTGTCACCCGAGACAGTAGTGGATCTCCCTGGCACGCACTTGAGCATTGCACTCGCGGACATGCTTCTGCTACCAGGCCAGGTGTTTCTTATAATGCTGAATGCACCGAACTAAATGCAGGTACTTGATTCCCCTGGTTCTCTGAAACTTGAAGGAAAAAGCATCCCATCTATGATCCGGTCCAGGGCGCCATCGTCGCGCGACTCGCGATACCAGCGTACCATCGGGCCACTCTCTGGGCCCCGCTGACCGATGCCATAGAAAAGAGACGCGTTGGGATATTGGGTTCAGAGCAGCTGGAAGGCCTCGTGGAGGCGTTCCTGCCCGCGCTGCTGATTGTTGTTCCGCACGGCTGTTGCTGTTGTTTGAATCACCTGGCGCTTTGATGCGAGATTGATGAGTCCAGCTTGCGGGATCGCCATGGTGGGTGCAGCAGATGGTATGATATGATGAGGCAGATGATTTGGTTGAAATTCGCTGTAGATCTCCAATTAATAACCACTTAACTATCTGGTTTGCATGCTTCCGGGTGGTATTGCTCAATTGTTCGGGAGTCTGGTGAATTTCAGGATACTATAGGCACGCGAGGATGGTGTCTAGAATATGAAAGCAAGTGTCTCATCTTTCGACCCCCTTTATACTTGTGGCATGTCTTCATTCTCTATGTCTGATCCAACAGAGTATTGTTCGCCCACAAGTGGGTGGGATTGGTGGGCCATGGGTGAGCAATTCGCTTCGATACAGAATCTATGCTATTGCAAAGACTGCCTATGTTCCAGATAGCCCACCCCTGTGACCTCAAATCGCTGACAAGATGGCTTGTGGATAGATCCTATGTTACGTGCACTAGGTGGCCTCAAGTATGTAGAGATGCCTCGACGGAGTATACCATGCTGCTTCAGAAAGATTCTTTCGACGGGTATACTGGGTTCCACTTGGTGAAGACGTGGAATACCAAGACCGAAGCCCCGACCTATTCGAAGCCAGATGGTGGGGATTTCGAAGGTGGCTTCTGCTTGTAACGGAACTTCGATGTTCCATCGTCGTGAGATGCCCCGTTCCTACTCTCTTGCCATTCTTGTCCAGGAACTGGTTGGAGATGACCTTCTTCGGATCGGTCGGGTCCTTGTGAGATTGGCGAAGCTCGGTTCAGTGGATAGCGGCTCGCGCTATGCGAGGATTCTGTCAAGAGTTTGGTCACATTGAGGCGAGATGGAGGTTCTAGCCCGGGGGGGTTCCATGGGAAGCCAACAAGGTACAACATACGCGTGCTTGCGTCGACAAGTTTCGAGTGCGTCTAGTCCTTGAAGCACTCAACGTATCTTTCGAACGTAGGAGATGAATGGCGGATAACGGTTGCCATAGTGGGAAACACTGCGCAAGTCAAGACGAATATTAATTCCCGAGGGGAGAAACCGGTCAGGTCAGAAGATTGCAGAACAGACTGGTTAGGCTTTCTCAAGGGAATATATGGGAAATTGCGGTGGGACTTCTGATCAGCCGTAGATTTCTGACGCCTTGATTTAGCCCCGATCGGTGGCTAGCTTGCTTTTTCCGGGCGCTTGTATTATCACAGCGCGAATAGATAGGACGAGGCTGGCGCTAAGCCAAGGGATCTTATCTGTGGCGATATTTATCTCGGCAGAAAGCAGGGTAAACCAAGCATGAATTTATAGCCATGGTGATAAAAGAAGCATGTTTCTTTGAAACATCAGAGTAGCCACGGGCTCGAGCAGCTGCTTCGCTGTCTTGCGTTCCTCTGGTAGCCACTTCAGCATTAACATCATGAATTGGATGAACTCCGCCTTCTCTTCCCCTGCGAGTCGCTTTTCTAGGCTCCCTAAGGAGACCATTGGCACAACTGCTTCTTCATGGGCAATCCAGGCGCCTGGCAAAACATGTCAGGTGGACAACTTCAATTGGGACCACAAGCTAGAAGGGACTTACCACTAGGGTCAAAACACTGTTCGGTCGTTTCACTGCGGCGAATGAATTCCTCTGGCGGCGGCCACATCAAGGCGACCATATGTGCCAGATGCCTGAATGGGTCGTGGCCGCCTTTGGCATCGAAAATATCTTCGAACAAATGCTCCCCTTCGAAAAAGTCCCATATCTGCCAACTGACATCAGCACGCTGAGATGTTAATTGCTGCATAACCTGGCCCGCACTTACCAAGCCTGCCAGGCTCCAGATATCGACGGCACTTCCCCAGGGCATTTCGAAGATGATCTCTGGCGCCCGATAGATGTGCGGTTGAACAAAGGGCCCAGACTCCTGCTGGGTGCCAATCCGTGCCTCCCCAAAATCACACAGAATTGGGAATCCATAACTTTTACAGGCAGACGGTCGACGGAATCGCCGATTCTGGTAGATGATACGAGACTCATGAATCTGCATTCGAGGGCTGGGATCCTCGGCTTCGACTTTCGCAAAGTCCGCCGGCATGCCGTCGTCCTCGAGACTAAGCATTAGGTTGTCCGTCTTAATATCTGATAGTGAGTTAGGAATAGGCAGTCTTGCTTCGTATTGGGGGTGAGGGGGTAAAATCGGTGCGCACTACATACCAGTGTGGATGACATTGGCTTCGGTGTGTAAGTAGTCCGAGGCCAGAAGCAGACGCTTCACCGTCATTTCGAGAAGAGGCAGGTTAAATGGCTTGGAATCAAGCCCCATCATCTCTAACAAGGTCATATGCATTGGCTGTAGCACTAGGCAGCGGTGTTGCCCGGCAGGTCCGTGAAGGTCGAAGAAATCATAAAGCTCGCGGATTAGCGCTTGACCTGAATGCGTAGAATTAATTGACTCTGGTCAGATGCTCATAGATCTTAAGCTCGCGACCTGATGCGGTCGGAAATGACGGCGGCAATGTAGAGACCTTCAACACTTCATACTGGTCGTTCCTGGGTGTATATTGACTTTTTAATTGCATGCACGCTCACTGGGAGAATGGTCGTTACGTCGAAACGCACTGGAGATCCCGGCATAGCCAGCTTGTGTAATATGCCTTATAACCGAGCTTACCCGTAACCTGATACCGGGTCTCGTACACGTCGCCAATGTTAACGGAATAGTAATGCTCAGGTTCATAGTAGGCCAACGTCTCCTCTTCGACGGGCGTGTCAAGAGGCAGAGTAGTATATGAGATCTTGGATGATCTTTGTGAAGAAGATGGTGATGACGATGATAGCCTTTGCCGAAGGGAGCTGCCCCATGCACTAAATCGTTCCGCCATGCCTGGATGACAATGTTGTCCAGTGAACTAGCGAACTTTGTCGAGGATCGAGACATTGAGAGATTGAGAGAATGGAAGTGGATATTGGTGCTATTCTTGAACTCATAAGGTTAGCTAGCTAGCTTATCGTCACGTGGAATCTACTCCTTTTCCAGGAACGGGCCGTATGTTCCTTATCTTTAGTACACTCTTCGTCGATTGACCCGCAAAATGTGGAGGTGCTCAACAACCAACTGGGTCAGCCAGCATACAGGAGTTGTCATTCCGAAGAAGCATCTTCAATTCCAGGAAAAGGAACCATTTAGCATGGTTATTCGTAGAGAATAAGTCATGTCTTTTCATTGTGCAATCCATGATACTCAGATTGCCCAGCGATCATGTGGAAGTGGACAGGACAAGATATATATCACGCTTCCTACTTTCCAGACTTGCTTGATCGACTCAAGGTTAGTGATGAATGGCTGTCACATTAGCGGCAAGTAATTCAAAACGGATTCAGTAGCCTATTAGACTGCCCTTTATTGCAGCCACCTGTGATACTGGTGTGTGGGGAGCACAAGATGGTAACCTAAGTAGTGGCTGCGGCAGGCTTGGGCTGTGCATCACTGCATAACTGGCTTAGTCATAGCATGACACAAGCACCCAGATACGGTCGGTCGGTCGGAAGTCAGCAGGCAGCAACGAAATACTGTTCCAGAGCTTACAGAGCTACGCAACATTGGAGGGAATAAGATGATAAGATATGGCCATCATACAGGCTCTCCGATAATAGTGATTAAGGTTTTCACGCTAGTTTACAGTAAATCTCTTCAACGGCGCTTGCCCAAAAGCGAAGACGTCAACGTCTTGCTGGCGCTACCTGAACTCCATGAACTCCGTGGACCCCGTTGGTGTAGAAGTTTCCCATGATGATGCCTGCGCCGTCCATGCTGCGCGGATTTCAAACCCTTCAAGATTCGTTTGCGTCGTCCCGGCTTTTCGAGTAGATCTATCGTCCAAGCTAGGGTTAATAAAGACTCCCAGCTCCATCGAGCTTCGCCGACACCGCCAGCGGGTCGGTCTTGGGGAGAGAACTTCTGATTAGCAGCCAGCTGCAAGGCCCTGCCCGTCGCATCGCGTAGTGGACGCGCCAAGGCTGGGTTGCACGCTAGAAGTCTGGCAAGAAGCTTCGTCCGGAAGACCGTGGGGCGGGTCGATGCCGTCGAAGTTGACAGAGTCGGGGTCGAAATTAACCATAGAATCAAATGGAAATGCTGATAGATCTCCTCCGTCGAGAAGGTCAAACGCGAACCCGTCTTCAAGGACTGAAGAATCCGACCCAGCGGGTGAATCACCGCTGAATAGGCGGTTGAAGTCGTCGTCAGAAAGAGGAGCTGCAAGGTCATCTGCAGCGTGAGGTTCCACGTTTGAGCCGAGCTCAAACAGCGAGAGGGCGCTTCCATCTCCTTCGAGGCCAGCGACTGACACTGCAGGTCGCACAACACCGCTGCAGGATGTTGTGTCAAGTCGGAGGACTCAGCCAGAGTGGAAGGCCGGAGAGTGGGGGAGTAGTCGGTGTAAGGAGAGGTCGGGAAGGGAATTCGGTCGAGGGGGAGTTCGTCGCGCTCCTGCTTGAACAGGGTCGGCGTAAGGGTGGGAGAGGCCGAAGCAGGGGAGCCGGGCTTGGGAGTGTTGCCACGGGAACCCCTGACCTCGGCGGATAGTTGAGCGACCTGTTGGTTCAGGCGGTTGTTTTCGGCTTCCATCTGGGTCAAGCGCTGAAGAAGGAACTGGTTCTGTTGCTCCATCTGGATTTTCTCGTTTTCTAGTTTCTCCATCTCGAGGCGCTTGCGCTCTCGAGAGGTTTGTGCGGCAGCCCGATTCCGAAGAACACGCTCGATGCGGCGCTGCTCCTTTTCGTCCTCCGTCTTGGCCCGTTTCCTAGTTTCGTGCGTTAGTATTATCATGCTTCGATACTTCGGACGCCCTTGCATGGAAGAACATACCTTGGAGGAAGGTTGGTCTTAGGGACTGGCAACTCCTGGCCCCATGACTTTCTTTTCTTCGCAGGCTTCTTGTCCTCTGACTTAGTTTCGGCCTTGACGGTGGGATCGTTCAAGGAAGTGTCCGCTGGGGAGACGGTGAGCATAGGAATTTCCGGAGCCGGCGAGCCAGCCAACGATTCCACTGGAGAGAAACCGCCTTCCATCTTGCAAAGGCGTTATGTTGATCTGTCTAATCGTAGACTGTATGGGTCACGAAAGTGAGGTGATGCTCGATGCTCAATGCTCAGGAAGGCGTAGCTCGAACACGTCTCTTTTCTTTGCCCAGGTCACAGGGACAGAGGCCACGGTGTCATCACGGTACAAGCCGGGTCTTGGGGAGGGGCCAGGTGGTTGACCAGCAACGTTCTGGTTGGTTCGACCCAAAACGGAAGCTGGGGGGAGGAAATGGGAAGAGGACAACTGTCCACAAAGGTAGCGAAAGTAATAAGATGGAGAGGGCTGACTGCTTGCAGACAGTTCGAATGAGAGTGTCTGGGAGAGGGAACGATTGCCTCTTTAAAAGGCCAGCGTGGTCAGTTGAGGGTCAGTTGAGGGGGCGTCTCCTTTTCGCAAGGGGGCGGAGTCTCCCTTCGTCAGCCAAGTACCCGTACTGTACTGTAAGATATGTGGGAGCTGGGATATGCTCAGCAGAAATTGTGCCTTGGGGATGATGTTTGGGGCCGTATGGAGCCGTATGATACCGTAAGCATTACCTACCAAGCCGGGCTGGAATGGGAGGCGGTACCAATTGAACCCACCCCCCCCCCTGAAGGTGTGAAACTCGAGCGACTTGAGGGACTTGGGGGAAACTCGTACTCTCCCCTCCCCCCCTCTCGACTCCTCTTTCTTTCATCCACTTTCCCATTCCCTTTCAACCTGCGACACGCTCCGGTCGAGATTGTGGAACCCTCTTCGGCTCCCCCCCCCTCTTCATCATCGGTGATCGGGATATCTGATTGCTCTACCCTCCAGGTTTGGCCCCGCCCCCCTCTCCCCCCAAATGCCATTTTTATCCCTGCTCCGGACGGTCCTGAGATTCTCTGCCCTTTGGCCCGCTCCGCCTCGCTGACGAGAGCTTGCCGTTGCGAATCAGTAAGATATGCTTGCTGACTCTGATACTATTAGCGCCTCCGCAGGTTCGTATTCACTCGCATCGCTTCTCATTGACTCGAATACGCCATCATTAATCTTGCTATTGAGATTCATCTTTCGCTTTGTCCAGTACACGCGAGACGTTCCACGGTTACGCTCCGAAAGAACCGGGCAGAGAGTGGGAAACACCTCAGCTCAGTGGTGCTAATGGCGTGATCTGGGAGACGCATGAACGCAGATCTCCACCGGGCCGTACTAATGACTCCCCCTGTCTGGGCTCGGCCGTTGCAACTTCCGTGGTGAATGCAGTCTAGCCAATTCTTCGAGCTTCTGCGCCCGAGTGACTCTATCATTGGTGGATCATACTCTCCTCTCCGCCATGCTCCCCCTCCTCCCCCCCTGATTCGGCTCGTCTGGAGTTTTGGATCTCAATCAACCTGCACAAAGGAGATGTCCCCTCTCCGCAATTTATTGTCGGAGATTATTTGTGAGCTATTTAGGGGCATTCTTTGGGAATTCTTCCATGACAAGGGGTGCGTTCGTGTGCAGTCTGCAATTGAGTGATTGATGCTCACATCTGGTGGTTGATTGACGGCCGGTCACGTTCCTGCAGCCGTTTATCGCGTGCTGAGAGGGATCAAGAGGCTCACCTTATTCTTACTTCCTCAGCTATGTGCCGGCCGTGGATCACATGACTTCTATCTTCGGCTTTTGTTGACAGGACAGTAGCTCATCGTCGTCGCATGCCGCTCTCCCACTATCGCATTCCCTTCCCTTGAGGATTGCAACGTATATTATATCTACCTTAGGATACCCAGCTCGCCCGCCCCTTCTTCATTGAACACCATGCCCAAATATCCTGCGAACCTCTCTCGTGTTCCATCACCAAACTCGACCCAACATCGACGTTATTCAGTCGATGTTCCTGGCCCGCAATGCCCCCGCACCTCTCGATATAAATAGCCAGACAGATCCCTAGAAGATCTCTGACGATCATCCGCATTATTCGTGCTTGATCGGCTACATTACGTGTGCTGCCAGTGCAATGCATTCATAACGCCGTTAGTCCCAGTGGAAGTTTCAGCTCTTGAGGAGCGGCGCCATAGCACTGCCTACGCGCTTCGCCTCCTCCCACGTCGTTGACTCAGAGGCAGCGCGTAAGAGCGAGGAACATTCGGTGATGTTATACCTTTTAGGAATTTCCTCCACGCAGGCACTCGTATTCCCGAAAGCGGCCTCGGGTTCTGCTTGGCGGCTCGTATTCTTACTCTACGCGAGCATGCTGTCCGCTTCATAACCTTCCACACTTTTAATGTGTCATCGAGCATCCATGTTCGCGATGTCTTGCTTGCGCACGGTGGGCAAACGTATAACAAACGTTCACAAACCGTCTCTGCGATCTCGTGGCGTGTCGTGAGGTTTCGTACGTTGTCAGCTCATCAGCTGCGGGGCTACTCGTCAGTTAGCAGATCTCTCTCGTCTGCATAGAAGTTGGGTCCCAAGATAACCTATTCATCCGCACGTAGTCTATTTCAGCTCATTGTTCGTTGCGCTGGTCCTTCCTGCTATTTCCAAATTACAGTACATTGCCAATTACTCGCTGGTTGGCATGTGTATGCAAAGCAGATTGGCCATTGTCAGAAAGCATGGACTCTGTCAGACAGGTTCAGGTATACGATACAGTCCAGCGAGCACTTCATTGCGTCAAATCTTTCCACCGTAATAAAGCATGTGGTGCACTCTTACCTGTCGCGGGAAATGAAAGTTACATTGACTTCGTTCATTCAGAAATCCTCGTTTCTTCGAGATGAGGTTGAGTCCTAGGTCGTGGATGCACACAGTATATAATTCATCCTCTTTGCTAATGCCCGTATGACGGGCTACATCTGGCTCCGAGAATTAGAGTTGTTGTTTCTTGCTCAAATTGTGCATTATTCGATCCAGAATCCCTACGGTATTACGTCCGCGGATGCATGTCGCGGATATATACCTTCACCTCTGGGTTTGGCTAATCTGGGCCACAACTCTCAAGTATTTTAACCATAAACCAAGTACTCATTTACATCTGAGGAATAAAGAGACTTAAATATCAAGTAGTTCGCCTGTTCCAACCGGCAAAATACTCGGTACCAATCTCCACTCAGTTGACAGGCCTCGAGCTCAGCACCTTCATTCGGCCCAGACCTTATGCCACAGCATGCATAGACATGACTAATCAATACACACAATGACCTTGTTCCTACTCGACTATGTGACCGGGCGGGGCGGGGCCCTAGGGCACTTTGGCCTAACGGTTGATGCTGTCATCGACATTGATGTTTGCCAACGAGCTGCTGCATTTACTGAAGGCGTCGAGTCATGACCATGTCATGCTTGGAGTCGGGTTGAAGCGATAGAAACTCCTTTCGTTCCTTGCCGAATCTTACGACCCGCTACATAAGCATGACATGCGCCGAGCCCATGAAGAATTTACACCACGCAACGCATGAGACAGCAAACGGAAAACAGAGGTTCCGAGTTGCCTCTCTTGAGCCATGTTGTCCAGCGGATGACGGCGATGCGGCGAATTGTGAAGGTGTGGGCGATGTTGCAAATGCAGGCCAGTATTGTGAGTATGAGGATTTGTTTTGTTGATGTTACACGACCTTTCGGCACCACCGAAGCGGCGAAGACATCGGAGGAAGCGGGAGGTCCGTCGGCTTAATAGTGGATCGAGAAGTTGGAAGGGGGCTTGTCTGATATGTACTCTGTACAGTAGTATAGATAGAGCTCTGATGGCGAGCTGGCCCCAGGCAAGTTGAGAATGGTCAGAGCTCCATTCTATTTTCGTAGAACTGTAGGATCAATGCTTCCCTTGGCCGAGCCATAATTCGAGACTGGTACTGCCAGATCCATCGTATACCACCGCTCGGGAAGCCAGAACATGGGCGCCATGGCGCAGGCAAATGGCCCGTATAGTTCGGAATAGCCATCCTATTATGCAGCCGGCGGCACTAATTGCCGCGGACTCGGATGGGTGATAAGCTCGGACGGGCTGGGGCCGTTCTAGAAATTGGAAATAGGGGGCTGAACTGCTCGAGTTTCCCACTCTCGGACAATAGATCTCAATAGTTAGTCTTCGATCTACTCCATAGTCTGACGCGAAAGAGGAAACTTTTGGACCCAATTGGACGTATAAACCTCTCGATGATCAGTGCAGTCGAATCAGGCATCTATGCATGGGCATGAAGCTTTTCCTAGTAAACAGGGATAGAGAAGAGGCGATTCTCTGCAAAAAAAAATAGAATTGACGACGACCAGAGACCAGAGATGATGATATTCATGACGCGGCGAGAATCAATCATAGTTTTGCAGGTGGAATGGTGGAACAAACCTCGCAAGCCACCAGCGCTTCCAGAGAGTGAGAGGTTCTAGACTATCCTATCACGTGATACGAAGGGGACTCCGCGATACCTCCCCGATTGGGGGACCCAACAACTTGCACTGCACTCAGCACTGCACAGACACTGCACTTCCAATTCTCGCGAGTCGCCACCACCACCCACCATCTTCATTTCCCTCTTTCACTTTCCCCCCCCCCACCACCACCACCACCCAGCTTAGTTTATCCAACTAACCCGGCATTGCGCGGTCGGAACTCAATTTACAAATCAGAATTCATCCACTGATCATGGTCATCATCCGGCAAATCCTACACTCCCCATTGGAGGGAGCCCTGGTGCCTCACTGCGACATGCAGTGCTCATTTCCTCCTGCACAAGGTGCACCACTGCACAAGGGGGCTTCAAGCCACCCGCAGGCGAGGCGCGACTGTGGTGAAACTGCTGTGTGTAGTTGTCATCTAACCGCAAGCCCGGTGGGGTCGATCAAGCCACAGCCAGTCCTGCTTCCGAGGACCATCCCGACTACCACAATGAAGACAATGTTAACGATGATAAGGGAAGACGGTCAATCCAAGACGGTATTGCGAAACAGACCAGGGTGATAGACAAACCGATAGACACACACACACACACACACATACGCAGAGAGAGAGAGAGAAACAGAGGGGTGATGAGCTGTCAGTCACCCGTTTCGGCTGATCATTCTACGGCTCCGGTGCCTGTCTTGGTTCCTATTCACTCATAGTCTTCGGCTGGGATCCACCGCGGCCATTTTCTCCCCCCCCCCCCCTCCAAGGCACGCTTTCGTTGCCAATCACTTTATCAATATTTCCCGGATGAAGTCATGGGCGGAGAGGGAGGGTAAGACATTCACAGACTGTCAGTCGATATCCCACCGCTATACTCCCCACGATTGTCGCTCTCTAAACAGTCGATCAGCTTTAAAAGGCTTTCCAAAACCAACTTCGCTTTGCCTGGCTAGACTCTAGACCATCGAGGATTCCAGACTTATTTTTGGTTCCGCCGCCCACGCCGTTGTTTTCTTTGGGTTCCTCGCGCACTCCACCCACTAGTCCGCCGGTTCCACGCTTCAAAAGCTTTTTTGCCTTTTTCCCTTTTTTGCTCCGGCTACCCCCTTGTCCTTCTCCAGTTTTTCTCTCCTCTTGACGTTTTTTGTTCCGCTTGTGCCTGGTGGCTGTTCTTGTGTCTCGTGGATCTGCATCTTCCCTCTTCCCTCTCTGTTCATATCTTTCCTCCCGTACATACTTTACTTCATACTGCACATACCCGATAGAGATCCCGGTCCTTGCAGCAGGCTGCTTGGACTATTCAGATGTCCGAACCACACCGGGAAGGTGCCTCTTATGAGCTGCTAGATCGCGAGAACAGCTTCGAGGGCCAGGATGCGGCAGCTCACAATCTCAGCCCCCAGACCACTCCCAATTCTCCTACCTTCCCTGAAGAGGTGACCTCTGCAACACCTCCTAGCGACACTCCGCACGAGACGTCAACTACGAGGCCGACTCGAGTCCGGTTCCGCTCAGTGAGCAATCATGGCGAGAGTGCACCGCAACGGCCGTCTATGCCCCGAGCAGACTCCGATTATTCCGTACGCTCGCTTCAATCCGTCCATTCTATGATGCCCACATCAGAATCCGCCGATCTTACCGAGTACTTCCCCGGCGATGGAGAGCCTGGACCCGAGATCGAAGCAGGCGTCGAGCAATCGGCGCACCGACGCGCCTCCCCACCTACCGACGGCGACACTCCCAAGTCTTCCATCGAGAAGGAGGAGCAACCCGCGCATCCGATGTCCGCTCGAGACCGCTGGAAGCACGCCAGCAAACTGCTTCGTCAGAAGACCGTCAACCTGGGTGAACGCTTGGGTAGACCCTCGGACGACGACGGTGGTGACCTCGGCGCCGCCATGCTACCCGATGATTTGGAGAGAGGACTCGGACCAGCACCGCCGCGTCGTGGAGGAGAGGAAAAGGATCCGTTTGAAATTCACAACCGTGATCGCGACGAAACACCGCCGCCACCCAGCGCAGAGGCCCATAGACTGGTGCGCAGCATGACCCAGCATCACTTGCGCAACCGCAAACCTAAGTCTGCTTACGCACGCTCCGGAACCAGCACGCCCGACGAATCGAGCCGACCGGACTCCTGGTACGGGGGTGCCACCCCGCCCCGCCCGGGTGCGGGCGGCGGTGGTATTCTCTCGCAGTTGCTGAAGCTCCATGCCGCGCAGGCGAAAGATAACATGTCCGTCACGGACTCGTCCGACAACGAATCGGTGGCCTCGTCGGGGACCGCTACCCCGCGCCGGGACTTTTCGTCAGGGACGGCGACTCCCAAGAAAGAGAAGCTGAAATGGTACAAGAAATCGAATCATCACTCCACCGCCTCGCTCGTGTCCGCATCGATGAACCTCAGTCGGGCGAGTCTGCCGGCCTCTGCCGATACACTGGTGATGCTGCCGCAACCACCGAAGAAGGGGAAGAAGAAGTCGCGCAAAACTCGGCTGGAGGATGAAATCCGCGTCACCGTGCATATCGCCGAAATCCTGGCCCGGCAGCGTTACATCATGCAGCTGTGCCGGGCGCTAATGCGGTACGGCGCCCCCACCCACCGTCTCGAGGAGTACATGCAAATGACGGCCCGAGTCTTGGAAGTCGAAGGTCAGTTCTTGTATCTGCCGGGATGTATGATCATGTCCTTCGACGATCCGACCACCCGCACCGCCGAGGTCAAGTTGGTCCGAGTCGTGCAGGGGGTGGACCTGGGCCGGTTGGCGGAAACGCACAACGTGTACAAGAATGTCGTCCATGATCTTATTGGCGTGGAGGAGGCTATTCAGGAATTAGATTTCATTATGAAGCGGCCCCCTCGGTTCAACAAGTGGATTCTCGTGCTAGCCTACGGGTTGGCCAGCTGTGCGGTCGGTCCATTCGCCTTCGAAGCCCGCCCGATCGACATGCCCATCATCTTCTTCCTGGGCAGCCTCGTCGGATTCATGCAGCACGTCCTGGCCCCGCGCTCCGTTCTGTACTCCAACGTGTTCGAGGTCACCGCCGCCATCCTGACCTCCTTCCTTGCACGCGCCTTCGGGTCCATTCACCGCGGCAAGAACGCCGACGGCTCTCTGAATTACATCTTCTGCTTCTCCGCGCTGGCGCAGTCTTCCATCGCTCTCATCCTCCCGGGATTCATGGTTCTCTGCAGTAGTTTGGAACTGCAGTCCCACCAGATGATCGCCGGCTCTATCCGCATGGTCTACTCGATCATCTACTCGCTGTTCCTTGGCTACGGTATCACGGTCGGGACGACCATTTACGGACTGATCGACGGTGCGGCCAGCTCGACGACCACGTGCCCAAACCAGGATGTCTACGGCAGCAAGTACACGCAGCACTTCGTCTTCGTCCCGATCTACGTCATCTTCCTCGCCATCATCAACCAGGGCAAGTGGAAGCAGGTGCCGGTCATGATCGTCATCGCCACCTGCGGCTACGTGACCAACTACTTCAGCACGCTTAAACTCGGCTCCAGCTCAGAGGTCGCCAACACCGTCGGCGCCTTCACGATCGGTCTGCTGGGCAACCTGTACAGTCGCCTGTGGCACGGCCACGCCGCCACGGCCATTCTGCCCGGTATTTTCGTGCTGGTGCCCTCCGGCCTCGCCTCCTCCGGCTCGCTGTTGTCGGGTATCGAATACGCCGACGAGGTGCGCGAAAACCTGAAGAACGGGACCAGCGCCGGCAGCACGACCTCGGACGCCAGTATCTCCAGCCTTGGTTTCGGTATGATCCAGGTGGCCATCGGTATTACGGTGGGACTGTTTGTGTCTGCCTTGATCGTGTATCCCTTCGGCAAGCGTCGGAGTGGATTGTTCAGTTTTTAAAAAATCGCACCTTGCGTGCCTCTCTATACCCCCTCTTTGTCCTGTTTCCTTCTCTGTCAGTCTCCAGTATTGTTTTTTTGTGTTTCGTACAAAGTCTGATCAATCCCCCTCATCATTCTTGTATTTATGTGGCCCCTTCTCTCTGATTTGTCGATGTTATCCATGTTTGCATGTTTGCATGTTTGCATGTGTTCATGAAGTACATTTAAGCAGGCTTTGCATTTTCCTCCCCTCTTGCCTTGTTGTTGATTTCTTTTCTCTACCCAATCCTAGATGGTGTTCTTCAATTTTCGGGGTGATGTTCTAATGTTGCTGTGTCGCAAGGATGTTCGGCCAGAAGGGGAGAAAGAGCAATTTACTGGTTTAGATTGTTCTAGATATTTTCTATTTTCTAGATTTATTATACCTATTCTTTCGTTCTAAAACTATACATTCTTCGTTTCTTTGTTTATATCATGCTTGACTGGTATCCTCTCCTGGTATTTGATATTATCTTTGGGATTTCTCACTGAAGAATTGTAAAAAATGTAAAAGTCAACGTCAAGTAAGTGACTTCAATGGCGTGGTGTGTTCACGGCCATAGCGAGCGGTCGCGACCGACCGCCTCCTTACCGCGTCGCTTTCGATCTTGGAGGTTGCGTTGCAGCGGGGAGAGCTGAAATAAGCTTGATAATTGCGATCCAGGGGTCTCGCCCATCTTCTTCATAGTGGAAGCTGTGTACCTACGTGGCGATGGGTTTTATCATAAAAAAGGAAGAATAAAGACCAGGAGCGTTGCTTCAGCACCACCAACTAGGTACCGGTATATTCCGGCCTGCACTCTGTATACGATGAAGAGAGAATCTATTTACTAGTACCCCTTTCTAGAAACCACCTGTGTGCCGAGGAAAGTGTCCAAATGGAGAGTTACTAAGGTCAGGCGAGGACGAAAGACGATTTCAAAAATCCCCGAAAGAGGAAATAGCTCAATGAGTCTAAATGTGCTGTTATGCATATGCACTGAGTCCAGTGATAACCACAATGTTTTCGGATAGAACACCGTCCAAGTTTTGAGGACCTCACTAAGCCCCGACATTCCTTACTCCGGGGACACACCTCTTTGTGAGTCGGATGGGAAAGGGAGTCGAAGAGTGAAGCTCGTAGGTCCGGAGCAGTGCGCGGCCGACTGCTCAAGCCCAGCGGTCGCCGTGGTTCCAGGCGTCCGAGAGCAGGCCGGCATCCCCCAATGAGCCCTCCACCGCGACACTCTCCGTCGCGGGAGCAGGTTGGCTGGATAGGTTCGACGCGCTTTGAGACGGGATATCTATTGCAACAGAAAAACAACAGACTTATCAGCATCCTGCACAGTTCTAGATATCACCACCCCATCCCCAAAGTCAAAGAACTTACCAGTAGATCCAGCCCCCGGCCCACTGCCACCGCCACTGCCACCGCCAGCTGCCATCTCCGCTCGCGGCTGGCCTTCAGGATAATACCTCCCACCGGGATGGAGAGTCTGCGAAGTCTGAAAAGTGTGGGAAACCGCGAATCAGAAAAGAGAAGTTTTCGAACAACACGGAAATGATGTGTGTGTGTGTGTGTGTGTGGCCTTGTTTGCAATCATACCGGCGAGGGGGCAGTATTCCACAATCTGTTACTGCACATTCTGCCGGCCCATCTGATAATCTTTCTTTGGTGTGTGTGCTCTTCGCGCCCCTCCCTCGTGTTCCCCTCCCCAAAATTGTAATTATTTGGCCCCACCCGAAATGATAAATACAAGAACAGAATTCACGAACTGGTACTACTGACTTCTTGAAATTCTTTCCCCTTGATCTCCACCTCGCGATCCCGGATGCGCCGCATCAGCGCCAGGAAGTTACTCTCCCGGAACTTCTGGCTGGTGTCGTGCTTGAGACTGTCGACGAGCTGGCCGGCCGTGCGCGCGAGCGCGTCGGCGTCGTGGGCTTGCGCTTGGGGGTCAGTGCTCTTTTCCGTAGGCGGGATGGTGTCGGAGCCGATCTTGATTTGCTCGATCGGGGCCTGTTCTTCGGTTGTGAGGTCGGCGGCGGTGTCTTGTTGAGGCGTGGTGGTTGTTTCTTCTGCGGCGACGGTCTCGGTCGCTGTCTCTTGGGATGCTATCGCTGCGCTGGCCTGCGCGAAGGCGGCCTCGAAGGCGGATTCGTCGAAGGTTGCGGTTGGTGCTGCTGCTGTTGTTGCTGGTGCTGCTGAGGATAGTTGGGGAGCGGGTGTCGCGTGCCGGGGGTGGAATCTCATGAGGTGCATTCTTCTGTCCCCGGGCCTGAATGAGGATTCGAAGTCTTCGGTGTGAGCGAGTGGGTGTTCTTGTTGCATCGTGGGCTGTTGTTGATGTTGGTGCTGAAGAAATTCGTTGTGCCAGCCCTGTTGGGAGGCGGAGGGAAGCGGCGCATGCGATACGTTAAGTTGTTGATGGTGTACTGCCGAAGGGCCCGCGATGTTCAGTCTTTGAAAGTCGGTCGCCCAATTCGCCGATTCTGCGGGACCGGCGAGGGGGAATTGAGGCGCGGGGGCGGCGAAATGAGCCGGATGTTGGAGATCGCGAAGTGGTGCGGGCGCGAGATTGGATTCGAAAGCAGCGAACTCGGGGTCAAGGACGCCTGTGCTGGGATTGTGATTTCGGAACCCCTGACAACGACGACGTTAGTAATGTGAGCCTGGCTCGGAGGGGCAAAAGGCTCCATACCTGAGAGGGTGCCTGCCGTGAAGTCAACCTATCCTGCTGAAGGGTCCGATCGGTCGAGGCATGTTTCTGAAAGTTCTGAAGCGCGTTCGAGGGTCCACAGAGAGCGTCACTCATGATGTCGACCGAGGTTGTGCCTGCTTGGGTACTGGAGAAGCCAGATAAGGCGCGTTTGAATCTGGAGTGGCTGGAGTGGCTGGATTGGCTAGACGACGAGAAATGACTTGTAAAAAGAATATAAGAGCCAGCTAGATCTATGCAGTGAGGGTCTCCTTCCGTGTCAACTGTCTGACCTCAATGTTGCAAGATAAGCGCACAAGCTTTATGGCAGACAGGAGAGTCCGGACTAGAAAAGAGATAAGATGGCGGGCGTGGACGGTGGGGTAAGGAACTTGGAAGGTAGCCCGTTCATGCCGAGGCCCCCTCTCTCACGTGCCATCCGCTTATGTCATTCGCCCAGTTCTCGGTCGCCAGGATTGTCTTGCTAAATCCGGTATAGCGTTCCGTTTCCTATCAGTTCCAGCTTGTCTCGGCTAAATAGGGTACTACTAGGTTGAAGTTAAGAAGACTCTTGAGATGAGCAGCTAGTGCATTCACCGAGGCCAACGACTTATAATGCTGAATCAGCATGTGCAAGTGTATTAGCCGAATAGTGTTGATCCTTGCCTCTCGGTTGTCAAACTACCGAATTCAATTGCGATCAACATGGAGAAGCGGATGGGCGGTGAGTCGCTCGCCGCTCGGATCCAGCCGGGAGTCCAGCAAAGCGCAAAGATTCGTTCCTGAGTCACTCCGGAGTCGCCACTCCGCCGCCGATGACTCTGATGGCAAAACAGTACGCTGCGACTTGGCTCGGCGGACTTGCCTTTACGCGTGCTTACACTTGCTAGGAAGGCGGCTCAATTTTTTTTTTTTTTTCTTTTTTACGTTTTGACGAAGGAGGAGAAGGCTCTTTGAAGGTGCGGATCACTGGATATAATATTCCAAGTGACGGTCAAATCGTATATTCTATAATTCGTGACGTTCGTGCCCAAAACAAATGCAAAATGTCTAGCATGCATGCAGAAGAATCCAACCAAATGTCGATATATGCCAGTCGTCTATGAATGAAATTATGATGTGTAATGTCGGTGCCCGACGGCACGTCTTCCCGGTCGAGTTCAGCTGTACTCCAGCGGTGGATAAAGGCGTGGGGTCTGAGTGGAAAACCGGCTCGTCGGTTGTGGGGGTGAGATTAGGTTTCAAATCTTCTCAGATTGCCGCCAAAAGCTCATCGAGCGGTATGCGCGACTTCAAAAAATGATCATGCTGCAGGAGGTGCTGCAGGACACGCTGGTGGCGCACTGCAGCAGCATGCGAGTCCGATGAGTTGTTGTCGCAGAGGGTCGAGGTATGTGCATGATGTTGTACTGAGCAACTTGCCCAATTCTAGGCATATTTCAGCCACTGGCACATGCGATGGGGACGGCAGGGGCTTGAGCCAAGCCCTTGTGGTACCGATCTGCAAGCTCCTCGCACACGCCCCAGATACGTCGACGATTTGCGATCCCAATTAGGTTCGCATCGTCCATTCCGTACCGCGCGGTGGTCATTTTGTCCAGCCAAAGATACAGCGTCTTGTAGTTGACCTCGTCGTTCAACTTTTGTCCCTTGCTGGCCTGCAGCTCCCAGAACCAGGGCATATCCCACTGCATGAATTTCTTCCAGAAAAGATTGTCCTGAGTAACGAGGTGAACGCTCAACGAGGCCTGAGCAAGAGATTTCAAGTCG
The DNA here is from genome assembly GCA_012184565.1 of Aspergillus floridensis. Classification (NCBI taxonomy): domain Eukaryota; kingdom Fungi; phylum Ascomycota; class Eurotiomycetes; order Eurotiales; family Aspergillaceae; genus Aspergillus; species Aspergillus floridensis. Next base: position 60,654 of record WOUI01000086.1, read on the forward strand.
TCGCCAGGGAGGAACATGCAAATCTGATGTACGAGCTCGAGTGGAAGTTTGCCGAACGGACTGGCGGGGCATCGTTCACGAAGGTCAATCTCAGCAGAGGCGATTTTAAGCTTGCTGTTCGATTCCATGCTTGTTTGAATATATGCAGGGAGTGCGGGGGTGTCCGTCGGGTGGGTTGCACAGTACTATGGAGAAGACAATTAGTGGGATAATTGGGATAATTGGGATACGAAGACCAGAAAATTCTCTTACCTCTACGCCTGGGATACACTCCCAATAGCGCCCTTGAGCGCGCTGAATATCCTCTCCATAGCTCAAATCCAACGCGGAGCTCTTCATGTTGCAAAGAGGACTCATCACATTGTAGAGAACGTCCAGGTTGACCTTCTTGGTGTCCGTGGAGCCGGTAAGGGCGTGAGTGAGAATTTCGAAGCAGCACCAGTGGAAGGGAAGAACGGGGCCCGGCGCCTCGTCCGAGCCTTGGCCATAGCACGAGTAGACCTTCTGGCTGGATCGGCTCGAGTTGGAGCCAGTCTTAACAACCAGCTCCCCAGCATCTGCGTAATATCCTTCGTCCGAGAGAAATGCCTTGGCCGAGCCCGCAGCAGCGTTCTGGTTCAAACCGAGACAGTGTGCCTTGTAGAGCCAGGAGATGTTCTCCCACGCAACTATGCGAGGGTCGTAACTGCGAACAGGATTCGCGTCTTCTTCGCTATCGCGTGGCAGCTGAGCGAGGTTTTCCCCAGCCTGGAGGGCCCGACAACGCTTCTCGATCCATCGGCGGCGGCGTTCCAGCGCCTCCTCCGACGGAGGTTCAATGTGCATGCCACAGAACCCAACACCACAAATGGCACAGTAGCAGTCGAAGGCCATGGTGATGCGAATTGTATGGGTGTGTGAAAAAGAGAGAAACAACAATGCAAAGAGATGGAGGATCAATTCATGGGAGCGAGTGGAGGAGGCGAGCTGGTACTTATAAGAGAGGATGGAACTACCGATTGATTATCGAGACGGGGCCCACCGCGGGCTCGGAAAGGGCCAAACACAGGCCGCAATCAGGGGCAGAACCGCCGTTTAGCGACCCCATTCGGCAGCTCCAGAAATCTCTGCGCCGACGATCAGACGACCTAAAAATACTAGCTGTGATAAATTCAATCCGTCGACACCAATACTGTCAATCAGCAATATGGTTGGTAAACCGCTTACGAGTACTCCATCCAAGTCGCTATTGCCGCTGCCTCTGGGGGCAACGGTGAGTTGGCAAAAAGGATGGGACGCGAAATTGCAGTAGCTGCAGGCCATTGCTCCACCGGGCACGGGTGGGGGAGAGAGAGAGAATTGGAAACCAACAGACAGTCACCAGTCAGTCAGACAGGCATTCTGAGATAGGCGATGTTTCCACCAGCTTCTCAGTGATGAGTCCCGGGACTTCCTAATCTTTCTCGGGATTGCAAAAATAGACACATGGATATATTGAGAGATATGGAATCCGGAGAGGTCACGCAGGCCTGTTAGCGGCAATTAGTGAGCTTAGTCTGCCGCCACGCATCCGGACTTTACTGGAGACGGCTAACCTTAAATTGTGTACTGATGAGCTCGAAAAGGCGGTGATGGGAGACCGCCCACAGTGCCCGCCGGAGGAATGGGAGCTGCTGCACCATGGGATTGTGTGCTGTGTGCTGTGTGCTGTGTGCTGTGGGCTGATAAAAGATGGACACAATGCTCATTACTGGAGCCATTGATGAACACCCCCCTGATGGCGATTCATAAGCAGTATGCGAGAGAACCATGGCATGATTAATGCGTTGTTGGCTGATCCGATCAGGAACTGTAGGAGTGAGTGAGTGGACGATGGAAGGAAGGGAGAGCCACCTCGAAATTTCCTCTTTCGGGCCGAGTGGGTCAGGCACTTTTGGAGACCCCGTGACCTTCCAAGTTGCCACCCCGCATCAACTTTCCTCCTGGGCCGGGCCAGACCCGTCCAGAAGCCTTTCTCCCTCCTTCCACTCTTCCACTTGTCCACTTGTCCACTTGTCCACTTGCCCACCTTTTCCACACCTCGGCAACTCAGCTGTCACACTTGCCTGCCAGCCAGATAACACCCAGCCCTGGCAGGGCAGGGGCACACTGCAGCGGCAACGTGGAGGACCACCGGAATTTTTCCCAGTCGTACGATATATTCTGATTCCTGACACTAACATCTCATACATCCCTGCTAAGTACCGGTATACGTACCTCCGATTATCCCATGACTGATCCTCGTATCGTCGAAATTCGTAGCATGGATTGGTGCAGCCAGAATCTGGACGACTGTCAATCCAAAGGAGGTAATTGGGGTTGGTGCGGGGAGGATCGGTTCCAGCCATGGAATAACCTCACCATCTTGTCCACCGATGACGCAATGAGATAGATGGAAGCTTGCAGAATCCATTCACATCTGATACCAAGGTATAGGATAAAGCCATGAGGATCCTATTTGCACCTCCAAAGTCTGCTTCCATTGGAACATGACAGCATGACGCGGTGCTAAGTGATACACATCTCGTTCGAGAACCATCTACTTCTTAGATAAGAGAAACCTCAAACCGGCTTGCGACAACATTGACCCATATCTAAAGCAAGGCACCACCACCATGCACGGAAGCACCATTGCAAATAGTGGAACTTTTCTCCTGGATTTCAAATACCTCGATGATATCCCCCGGATGGACTGGCAGCTGGGCTTCGTGGAGTGACGAATCCCAGGAACTCAACCGCTTGCCTAGGGAATAGAGCTGAGGAAGAATTGAGATTTTCTTCCCAAACAAAAGAGAACAGGCGGGTTACTCTCTGTCAGAGGCTTACAATGAAAGTTTTCTAGACTATAAAGACTACGCACAAACCATTCTTTCTTGTCTAAGTGTGCAGTTCATCAAACATGTTCAGAGTAATTCCGTTCTATGATATCCGCCCCAGACGCAACAAGCAAGATGACCAACTCCACCATGTATAGCAATTTGCTCGATAGAGGCCCTCGTCCTCCACATGGATACTTCTTCACTTTTCAAGATATGTGAAGCGGGCGATCCCAAGGCTACGGACTGGAAATACTATGAGGAGAAACTGGAGCTCAAATTCTCCAATGAGCGGCTCGCTCGCCCGGAGGCGGGCCCGTTCTTTGGCTGTATTTTGTCGGGCAGTTATGCTCAGTTTTATAGAGAAGTAGCCTGTGATGAGTATAGTCAGTTCCACATTATTTGTAAGTGCGAGCTCGAAGGCAAACTCACACTTCACGTAGTCAAAGATAGATGGCTGATCGACTTGTGGGGACAGTTTGTAGTGGAGCCCGTGCTGGGACGTACAGGCTTCGATCGAGTCATTCATGAGATCTGCGCCATCAGATAGAGAGTTCCTTTATATTGCTTAACTGACACAGCTTAACTATAATTGACACAGCTTAACTATAATTGACACAGCTTAACTATAATTGACCAAAAACAGCCTTGGTACCTGAATCAAAATTGTCTTTGTGGAAAGGAAAAAAATCATGCCCTGTATATGTCTTCCATGTATTGTTGAAATGTCTAATCCTAATCGTTTCTATCGTTTCTCTTCTCCGATGAGTCGCGGCAGGATCCTCTGCGGCATGGGGTTCCTATTGTACTGCACGGCATGACTTTTGCTATCTACTCCACTCGCCGCGCGCCAGAGCTTCATGACCCTGGCGTTGAGCGTTTATCTTACTGATTGAGTCCTTGCATAGCGAACGGTAGCGCTAATGGCGACTAGAGCATTTAAATTGAGAGTAAGTACGCTATTTTATTATGTTGTCATTACCAATGAGTTTGTGTTCAAAGATGCTGTGCAAAGCTTGAGCAAGGAGATGCAATGTCCTGGTTGTAGAAAGCGATGCGATCTTTGTCAGGATTTGTGACGACGATCGAATCTAGAAGGGCCTTCTCGGTTCAAATATCAGTGATGAGCGGCTGCGTGGTGTGCGTGTCAATCCCGTTTTTGTTAACTTTTAACAATCCTCGTATCGTGAACAAGCATGAAGTCTCGGAGAAGAGACTAAGAGTTAAAGGACATACCATAAAAGAGCATTGGTGCTCTGAAGTCGCCCTCCCCCATAAGACCTTTGTGCAAGTGATGGGACAACTAGAGTATGCATCCATGCTCGTTTTTGTCAACTTGCCATGCTAGAACTGAAGAAACCTGGCTGTTGGGAATGGGTACGATAGAGCTAACGGTGGGTAAGCATCGAAATCAATGCCTGACCGCGTGACACTAGGTGTCATCTGTGCCTGCCTCGAAGCTGGGGTTTATCCCGAGTTCAGGGTTCCATCGATTGTGGAGTAGGCGACGGAAGACGGAACAGAGACCTGCTGTGGGGGAAGTGAGTTGAAGTGACCGGGCAAACAGTGGTACCCGGGCTATGGGGCATTTGGGGCCGCTATTGTAAGTCCTCTAGCGCATGAGAGGGGAAAGAGTCAACCGTAAATTGGGTGGTTCGGAGCGGATGGTACGCAGGCATGGAAAGAGATTCGACAACAGACAAAGAGAAAACATGTCCCCCACGGATGTTTGAATGAATTTCCTCAGCTTATGAGGGCTGAAGATCTCCTTCACCCGACGAATCATTCTGGTTTGGCCAAGATGGAGAATAAAGAAACTGTCGTGGCGCTACATTTAGAGTTCGATTCCATGTTCGATTATCTGCATGCTCAATCCCGTTCGTCGCGGGGCTCACGTTGCGTTTCGAAGCATGAAGTTCTAACACCAAGTCTATTCAAATTGATCCCTTCAGTCAAAAGCTGAATCTCTAATCTCCGGTAGATTTGTCTATGGGTGGAGGAAGCTGCACCACTGGGAGCTCATGGCACGTGACTCAGACGCATTGAGGATAAAATTAGAAACCTCACGTCAGTACTCATCTCTACTTAGGTCTAAGGCCATCATGGCTCTAGATTGTCAATTACCATAAGCAGTTGAAAGTCTGTGTGGTTCATGCATTGTTGCTGGGGGCTCGCATTCTTCCCAGCCGCAACATGCCAGTGCCCGAAACCTTCCTGGCTCTTTGGCATCTACGAATGACGGATGAGCAAAGCATAGTGCAAACTTGCAGTCAAGACGAGGTGTTAGCATAATATGATTCTGACACAGTCGAGCAGCTACTCTACAGGGAAGGAGAATCCCCATGACGCTTAGACCGGGATGTATTTTTTCCGTCACTTGATCATCTCTAGGTACTGTACTTAGCTGGCTGCCCACACACCCCTCGAGCCATTCAATGTCCATTATGTCACCCGTCGTTCGAACCCACTTGCTTGTAACCAATTCAAACTTCTACCAAACAATAGAAGGCGGATTTGTCACCCTCGCACTGGGACCTATGATTGCGCAGCTGATCTACGTGGAAGCTGTTTCTGGTATAGTCAGGGTAGCATTCCAGCGGGTGGCCATTGGGGAACCCAAGCCCTGGCACTGAATGGAGAGGCCTCCAGCCACCAGGGTCATTGGGCACAATGATTGGCAGTGACAGGAGGTGCGCAAGCCGTGGGTCTGTTTGTCCAGTCGATCATGGTGGGCGGGCCACAGTGAGGTGCAGTCCATCCTGTGCCCATTTGCTGAGGCCACATTCCTCACCCATCTTTAGATCTCGAGGAATGTATGCAGAAACCCAGAGGCTGGAGGCCATCGTGACAATTCAAATAGGAGCATTGCTCTGTTGTTTGATAGCTTTGTTTTCTTTGCATCCTGTGCACTGTTTTCTTTGATTGTCAGTTTGTCAAACCGTGCCTACTGCTCAAACATTCTACCAAACATCCAGCTTCACTCACTTCGACTTTTTGCCAATCCTACCAAACCCCAACCAAACACCACATACAAACATACCAGCCATTCTGAACAGCTTATCGGCACCTTATCCGGGGCTTTCCTTCTTGCTCCAGACTTTTTCTTCCCGCTGAGCTTAATTGTCAGTCAAAATCTAATCGTTCCAGCGGGTTTGTTGGGTCCACCTGGCAGCTTCCCTGACCTCGATTTCCGCAAACGGAAGGGGTTTCTCCGACTTGACTCGACACAATGTTCGCCCAACCTTTGGATCACACTTTCAATGATTTATTCAACCAGTACGTCAATGTGGACACCTCTTGTGTAGATGGCAACAAAGACGTTTCATTCCTCGGCGATCTTGACCAACTATTTCAACTGGATTCATTGTCAAGCGACTGTGGCGACCTTTCACCCACCATCCCCACATCTAAGCAACAGCATCCATCCGTGCAGTCGTGGAGCCGGGACTTCTGGTGTCTGGCACAGGACGCCGATGTATCTGCAGGCCAAGGTCAATTCTCTTTAGAGGACACCATCCACCCTTCGGCAGTCTCAGACCTCAGCATCACTCTTGAAGCTCCCTCAGTCGCCTATACCGCAGACACCCGCACGTCTCCGTCCACCCCTCCGGCTACCCCCAGTCGCAAAGTCAAGAGTGCGCTTGTTACTCCCAAGTCGATCCGCCGTCATCGTGATTCCAATGACCGTCGCGCTTTACTACGCAAGCAAAGCTTTTCGCCCAGCTTAACGCGCTCATCTCAAATCCAGCGAAGCAGGATGGCCTACCCCGAAGCATGGGCGCAGCGATTCCAGGATTTCGCCTTTCGTAGCTCCGAAGCTCAGCTACCTTTGTCACCACCGCCATCCGACATCCTCGTTCAACAAGAAAACATGGCTGCCGATCAGGTCGGTATGCCTATGGCGCGCTCAGCAGAAGCGCTGCCTCGTGAACCAGACATGCCTTCCCACTATGAGCCCAGCATGTTCACTCAATCTCCTGCCATCACAATGCCTTCCCCATCGGCTGGCGCACTGGCAAGACAACAACAACGTTTCCTGAGTCAATCGAACAGCTCCACGCTGAGCACATCAAGCCCGCCTTCCGCCGACCACATCTTCTCTTCCCCGCTCTCGTCCGACCCTCAATCAATGTCCTCGTGGCAGTCCGACTCTCTTGCCTCTAGCTTGCCTTACACCCCCGAATTGCAGACCCACGATGCTCAGACGTGGTGGTCACCGATGACGTCCCGGACCGCCCCGCGGCAACCCTCCTACCAACAACTTATCGCCTCGCCTTGCCCTCAGCGGCCGACTCAAAGCTCTACAAATCAGCATGACATGCTACAGGGAGGCCTCATGATCCAGTTAGATCCCTCCTCATTCGACCTCTCTCAACCACAAAGTCACTCATACCCGCCACCTGGCATACAATCCACTGCCAGCGGCGAACAAAGCCGCTCATACAGTCACGGCTCCTCTAGCATTCAGCAGTCCGTGGAATCGTCGTCCTTCACCACACCGCAACTACAAAGCACCTCACGCTCCCCGTCGTTGTCGCCGGGAAGCGGATCTCCTCCGACAGGCAGACCGATTATACAATGCCAAGGAGGGATCAAAACCCCTCGCCGTCATAGCAACGGTCGCAAACTATCCGGCAATTCCATGAGCGCTCCCAAATCAGCCACCAAAGTTACCAGCTCGGGCAGTCCCCGCGGCAAGGCCGTCACCGTGTCCTTCGTGAACTTCACTGCCAATGACAGCAAGAAGATTCTTACCGGGGTGGCACCCAGTGGCAGTTCGAAGACAAAGGCACGACGAGAACAAGAAGCCCGCGATCGACGGCGCAAGCTGAGTGAAGCCGCGCTGAATGCCGTGCGCAATGCTGGCGGCGATGTTGAAGCTCTAGAAGCTTACTATGCTAATAATCTTTGAATTTTCTCTCTATGCTTTTTAATCATTATTATACCTTTGTTGCGAATTTCCTTTTGCGTGGTTCAGTGCATCGGTCGTTTGTGGAGTTTGGGATTCTACATGTCACGGGTTGGAATCTAAAAAAGCGTTAGATCCACGGCGTTTGGGTTACAAACAATTAGAATTAATGTATCATTAGTGGGGCTCAGATCCTTCAGAATAATTCAACTATCTAAACTATTTAATCACTTTCCAGCTTCAAAAGTCTTCCTTTCCTTGTGTCTATTCTTGTATCGAGTATCTATGGAAGCTTCACGAGTGTCAATCCCTGTCTCTTCATTAGACGTCAGCAAGCACCAGGGAATGTCAAGAGGCCAGTGACATGGGTAAGCATTTGTCACGACATCTCCGCCTTCTCCGGAGCCTGGGTACGTACCTCCACCGGGGTTATTTAGTGGTTGCCGGTCTGATTGCTGGCCGAGGGTACCAGTATGGATCCAGTGACATCCGGTGGGATGGGGCCATTATGGCGCCCACCGACCGGGTCCTGCCGGGAGTGGGTTTTTGGGCGATCATCCTCAACACTCCGTCCCAGGGTATGCTATTGCTCACAGTCATGCTCAGGTTGGATGACGTCCCTTGCCCCGGGGCCCCCGGGGTTATCCCCGCCGTCATGCCAACGGATTTCTTTTGTTGCTGAACGACTGCACCGCACCTCTCTCTCTCCTCGGGACCACCCAGGCCTGACCCCACAGCTACCGATATGTGGTTTTTACGGTGATGCACATCGCAAAACACGAGGATTTCGGATCGACCTTCCAAATCCTGCAGTCACCTAGAAGTCAAGTTCTAAATGGTAATTATCTGGTTCCCAAACTATGTACATGTACCACAGAAGAAAGCCAGTCGTCCGGGGAGGAGAGAATACCCCCCTCTCTCGTTCACGCCTCTAAGAGAAACACGAGCTACAGTATCTTGGGGTCCAAAATCGATCCAGCTTTTCTGGTTCTCTGGTTCGCTTGTCTCGAGCGGGGGAATACTTCCGCTGTTGTGAAGTTCGGGTGGTGACGGCATGGGGGAACCGTAGACCATGCCCCGGGGGTCTGGTGCGTTGAAAATCGGAGGGGAGGGGGAGGGCTCAATGTGTCGCTTTGGCACTTGACTGGAGAATAGAATACTTCTGGGAGATCGTGCAGGATGGAATTGCTTGCGTTTGTGTAGGGTAAAATGGGTGTGTTGGGCCCTTTGAACATCTCGTATAGTTGCAAATGGCAGGACATAGATGACCTACACACTGTGTAGAAAGAAATGTGTGCGGATGTTTCGGGACAGCGCCGTCGAGTGGGTAAGCAGATGGCCGATCCGAGCGAAATCATGGCGAAGAGAATGGACTTTAAGAGCGAATTTTGCGGAACGGTATAAGCAATTCTGGAAAGACTTGTTTCTCTCAGACAATGGAAGAGACCAGTTCTTGAACGGAAAGAGTACAAGGGAGTAGGTAATCTGAAGTTACTGTACTGATCGATGGATCTCCTGGGATTAGGGCTTAGTGCTGCCGGGTATGAGATCCGTGGGTTTCCGCAGTCGTCCATCCTGTAAGTCACTGCACAGTCTATACTCTGCTAAACAATACTGTGCCACAAGCAAGGAATTTTAGTTGAAAGGGTGGTGTAATCGGAGGGAGAGAAGATTTGAAAGGAGAATAGAGTCATTTGTAACCCACAATCTGATAATCATGTTTGTAACTCGATAGCTACTAGTATCTCATCCCACCGGCTGACCTAACACACACAGCATTCTTCACTGTCCATCCCACCGGATAACTCTTCCATCCCACCGCTGCTTACTGTTTGATGACGTGATCGAGAACGACCCCTGACAAATGAGAGGATGAGTTGAGTGTCAAGCCACCTCGGCTTGTCCCCTCAGGGCCCGGGCCCAAGCCAGCCCCGCCAAGATGCGAGCCCCTCTTGTTTACAGGACTGTACAATAAATATCTCCCCACCCCTACACCACATCGCAACAATCGTAGCACTGTATCTAGCTCTTCTCCATCAATCTTCATCATCATAAGTCATTCCCCACACATACATCCTCTCAAATTTCACCCAAGCAACAAAAATGACCCCCCTTTCCTTCCGCGAACACATCAACCTCCCGCCCTCAACCGCCACCCTCCACGACTCCACCCTTATCATCATCGACGCGCAGAACGAATACGCCACCGGCAAGCTCCAAGTGCACAAGGTGGCCCGATCTCGCGCCGCCATCGCCGACCTCCTCGCCCGGTATCGCGCCGCCGGCGCCAAGCAGAACATCGTCCACGTCCTGCACCGCACGCCCGCGGGCGCCCCGCTCTTCACGCCCGACACCCCGTTGGCCCAGGAGTTTGAGGAGCTCCAGCCCCGCCCCGACGAGAAGGTCATCTTCAAGAAACTTCCTAGCAGCTTTGCGCAGACGGAGTTGCACGAGCACCTAGCGGGGCTGGGGGCGGTGGGGAAGAAGATCGTGCTCGTCGGGTACATGGCGCATGTGTGTGTGTCGACGACGGCCCGTGCGGGCCATGAGCTCGGGTATGAGGTGTTGGTCGTGAAGGAGGCAGTGGGTGATCGGGCGATTCCTGGTGTCGAGGCGGAGACGTTGGTGGATGTGGCGCTGTATGAGATTGGGGATGTTTTTGGGACGATCCTCGAGGAAGGGAAGGAGATTGGGGAGTGAGAGGGGTTTCATTCTTTGGTAGGGGCTGGTGGTTGGTGCGGTGTGTAGGGTCGAGGATTTGGGCCTCATTAAGTTATGTGGAAATGACATGAGGTGTATGAATTGGTTTTGGATTGAGGAATTGCTTTATGCTCATCACAGAGTGTAGAAAGGCGGGTCGCAGCAGGTGCCTAGCTCGTAGCAAGGTGCCGCTAACCCTAACAACTGAGATCGATGCAGCTCCTGACCATCTAATCTCCTGTCTGCTACTGACATTGTGCATTGCCCTGAGTCGTCCCTCACTTCACTAGGATCCAGAGGTCTAGCATGACTCGTGTGCCTCTCATACGGTGGAGGCGGACACGTACCGTACTGCAGAACTTTTTCGCCAATACACCCATCCGGCCCCAGAATCCGAGGAGTCATATAGATGGAGAAAGGGATACTGGTCACAATCTGCCCACATTGTCAACTCAATGCCTTCCACTGTGATCATCTAAGAATAACATACTGTCTCAAACAACCGCCCATTCTGATTCCGAAACTCCGCGCGGACCTCAAAAGCATGATCGATCGCGACCATCTTTGTCCGCAGGCACTGCGAGCACAAGCCCACGCTCCGCGGCAGCGCCCCTCGCGAGCTCACAGCCCACTCCGTGCCGGTGCAACTAACGGATCCACTTCCCTCGACGGGAACAGCGAGTGGGTTCTTGAAGCGCTAATGGACAGGGTATTCAACGCCGCTTGTGCGGCAGTTGCATTCAGACGGATGTGGTGGCTTTGGATCACCTCTAATGTTAGGGCTGAGAGCTCGACATCCTTGGATGGCGCCTGGAAGATGGACCCGAAGGGGATGGTCGGGCTGTGAATCGAGATGCAGTATGCGATTTTCTGAGCTGATGGGCCTCCGGTCGTCTGTAAAGGGCACTATTAGCCTAGTGAGACTTGCATACGGAAAGGGAGATGGGTCGTTACCAGTGGAGATTCCGCCGACAGCGGACATAGCTCCACTCCAGGGAGCTTGTAGATACTCAAGACTTGCGACACGGCCATATCTTTTCCATACTCGGCGCTCAACGATGGCTTCGATCTGGTATGTATGGTAGTTGTGATCGGGCCCGACGGATGTCTCAATAAGGTCGCTCGGGATCGGATGCCAAATAGAAATTCATATTTCCCCGCTGGGATTTGGAAGAAGTTGTGTGTTTTGGACGAGACGAGCTCTTGTTCTTCCTTGTAGGTGATGAGTTCTCGGTCCTAAACGAGGTTAGAAAACAAAAACAGCAGCTAGGGTTTATGTTAGGAGAAATATGTTTTACATTTTTAATCGACCGACAAGTCTGACTTTGATGGTTTTGGCCCATATGGCTTCAGGCAGAGAAAGGAAGAATTTCTTTGTAGCGGAGGGCATGCTTCCAGGACAGTGACTTGTTTGGAAGGAAGATGCATGACTTAGTCAATCTACTCAAAGATGCTGCTAGGGCAGCACTCGATGGACTGACGCAATGCGATCGACATACCTGAGGTCATAATGTGCTTTTTGCGTGCGAAGCATTATTAGGTTTTGAACAAAAAGCCTATTAGCAAGATTATCAACTGATGGTTTCTCAGTCAGAATGGAAATTCTCTCGTTTTGAAGCCCACTGAGTTGGTTTCATTTGTTTTTCTTATACTCTCTGCTGGTGAGCGGACTTGCCTAATTGGGGTCGGAGCCCCGACTTCCACTCATGCAATGATCCCGCCCTGCTTTGAAAGTAATATGAGAGATAACCTGGCAGCTTTAATATTTCTTTGGATATGACCTCTGCTTACACAAGCTCATTACTATCATCATGACACATAGATGTAGATTACATCCCATTGCTGGAATCCCTTTACTCCCACACCAAGCGCTTGACCATCTACTCTCCATCAGCGCCAACACTATCGGTCACCGAGCCGAACACGTCCAAAGCATGACTGAGATGATCTTGGAAACCTCGAACCCGCGGAGTCATATCACTACCTAGAGGCAGAAGCTTCTCATTCCGATGGCCTTCCCCAACCCCCTCGCCGACAACAACCTCATACAAAGCCTGCATCGCCTTATCCTTGTCACCGTTCGGTTTGAGCTTCCCATTTACCAGTACACTTTGGACCTGCTCTACCACCGTTCCCTTATAATCTTCCGGCAGGGGCACCTTTCCCAGTACCACCGAGCTTGGCATATTCGTGTTGAAAGTCCCGAGCACCACCGTCAAGGTGCGGATATTGAACGGAGCGACCTCCTTAGCCAGGATCTTGGTAAGTGCTGACCAGAAACCACACTTAGCAAATGCACCTCGAGAAAGCAGCAACCTCCTGACACAGGTATAGTACATACCATCCAGTCCCGCCTTTGCGCCCGCGTACACCCCCATGGTGGGGGTGCCGTCCAGCGAGGCCCCGCTGCTCATGTTGACGATCACGCCCGACTTGCGCTGGCGCATATGGGGCAGCACGGCCTGGATGAGACGCAAGGGACCAAAGTACATCGTCTCCATCTGCACTCGCATCTCCTCCTCGGTGAAGGTCTCGACCGGGGCGTAGATGCAGTAGCCAGCGTTGTTGACCAGAACGTCGATGTGGTCCCCGCTGCGTTCGAGCTCGGTGATGATGTCGCCGCTGGTGCGACTGTCTACGTCCAGCTGGACCCATTTCCCGCCTGCAGACTCGATCTCAGTAACGAGGTCGGGGGTTCGCGAGGGATCGCGGGAGGTCGCGATGACTCGATGTCCGCCGGCTTGGGCGGCGCGGGCCAGCGAGAGGCCGAAGCCGGAGGAGCAGCCGGTTATGAGCCAGGTGAGTTTGGTGGTTGTCATGATGAATGTGAGGATGGTGATGTTGATGATGAACGACAAGAATCAGAGTATCAGCAGATCTTTCTGCCTTTAAAATACCATGCTCCGGGGATAGCGCTGCAATAAGGCTGTGGGAATAGTTATAGTACTCACCAAGTCCGCGGACTTGTCGTACCTAACCCCGAATAACTTCCTGCTTGCTGCAGTCTACCGATGGTGGTCCGCGCATCTTCTCAGTCGCATGGCAGGCATGACGTTAATGAGTTGGTCTTACTGGCACCTCTTATTGAGGCTATTTAGCGGCTCGAGTGGGAGTATTGTCCCAAGATTTACATGATTGTCTGTTCACTCGGCTTATATCCCCAATTCTCTTTTGCGTTGATAAAGTTTGTGATGGTAATTTGCAACTGCGAGGATAAACGATAACAATAGACACTTTGACCGAGTGGTTAAGGTGCTGGCCTGCTAAGCCAGTGGGTTCGCCCGCGTGAGTTCGAATCTCACAGGTGTCGCATATTCTTTTTTCTTTTTCCGCTTCCGAGCCCACGTATACTCAACCCTATCTACTCAACCCTATCTTCCCCAGCCTGGGTCCCTCGCTGGATTGCCCATTTTGCACTAGATAAATCTCAATTACGCGTCTGCGTCAAATCATCAAATGTGTGAAGCTGGAGTTCGTGGTCAAGGGTGAACAAGCGGCCGATTCATAATACCGAATAAAGCACTGCAACACCATTGCTAAATAAATAGTCAACAACAGTGACAGCAATTGTTTCAGTAAATTCTGACTATGGAGTCACTCTAACGCTGACCCAGCACAGCCCCACTGCGAATATTGCCTGACTGAATGCTTCATCCGTTCCGCATCCTGCTCCTGCAACACGACCCGAGACATAACACTTTGTCGGATAGCTCTCCGGAAAAGAAGACATCCCATGAGCTGGCCTAGGGTCTTGACTCGGAGAGACCCTACCCTTCTTCCGGTCCACCATAGCGTTCATCGCCAACTGGTTCCAGACCTTATCGGTAGGCGTGAACAGACACACTCGAAGCTCCACTCCGCTCAAATTTGCACATCGTGTTGCTCAGGTAAGGTGTCTGGTTCTGCGGATGGAAAGTAAAATACCACCTCGACAGCCAGATGTTCAATATGAGACTTAAATGCTGCGAATTCATCATCAGGGAGGCATGCACATTTGTGAAGCGTCCATCTGAAACCGAGCTTGGGATTAGTATTCGAAGAGATATAGGACTGGGCTAGGTGAGCATACCTTGTTCCAGTTCGACTTTCACGCAGCCAGCTGGCTATTATCTCCTCAAATGTGGAGCCGTCCTGATCGGTGGACTTCTCCCATGCCCGACAGCCACTTGCGTTGGTCGTCACGAGTTGCCCTGATCTGATTTCTACTACCTTCGTACAGTCGATCCAGAGATCAAAATCGATAGCTTTGGATTGATCGTTCGTCATATGCGTTCCGAGGATTTGTACGGAAGCTTTGGGCGGAGACTATAACTGCTCAGTGAAAGAAGATATAAGGTTGTCCGATGTGGAAGCCATTTCCGCGACTGGCGATTATAATGAACACCTCGGCTGAGTGATCCTATCGTATCGGCCTGTCCGAACACGGACAGCTAGTTGCAGTGACAGCTGCGAACAGGACCCGGAGCTTTGCACCTTCGAGGAACTCGTCTCGCAGTCCGATGGCTGGGCCACGGACCCCGAATTCCTTGGTAAATAGCAACAAGTCCACTCCAACTCAACCGAACCCCCAACCGCCCCCAATTCACCCATTTCTAACCCTTGGAAAAGAACAACTGGAACTGTACCACCACGCCGTAATCATCCTCTCCACACACTCCCAAGGCCTACAGGGCCGCGCCCGCTCCCGCACCACGCAGATCCGGCAGGGCCAGGCCCTGCACAGCGTGACGGCCCTCGTGGCCGTCGACACCGACACCGACATTCCCACCCCTGCCCATCGCGCTATCCGCGTATACGATCGCGCTCGCCCTCTCCGTGACGTACAGTCATCTCAAGGAAGCGAGATTACCCAGCGCCCGGGCCCTGGCGCTCGAGCGGCTCGATCTAATCCATGGAGCCTTGCGGACGTCAGCGAGAACGTGGTGGCTTGCGGCTGTTATGGCACATTTGGTAAGGAATGTACTGGACCGGCTGGAACGGGTTGCCCCCGTGGATGGTGGTGGTGGTGGTGGTGGCGCACTCCACCCTGGAAATCAAGCCTTGGGTTCTAGTGATTATTTCAGTCATTCGGGCACGCCGGACGGGGATACGCTACTACCCAACCACTCTACGGAGTATCTTCAAGGCGAGAGTCTCGAGGTTCGGACATCCGAGATGACCTCGCTTCTGTAGGGCTGTTCCGCCCTGTCGGAGCCGGAGTATGGGGCGTACTTTGATAGCTTTCTGGAGAATTTCCCGGATCCGGGATTTAGCGTTGCCGGGGTTCTTTCTAGGGGAGTTGGTTGTTGGCTGAGAACCCTTCTTGGGGAGATAGGGAATTTTCGGAGTGGGAAAGTAGCTATATCGGAATACTTGGTTGACGGTGGTGAGCAACAGTGTATACATGTGACAGTTCTATTTCAATATGTTATGAACAAAGGCAGTCTTAGGTGGTGCCCTTATAGTTGAGGCTGTTCCTGGTTGACCATCTCAGGGACAGCTGTGGATGTTATATATACACACTTGAGGCCAGGCAAAGTTCCAGACAGACCTACCGCTGAGATCGAAGCGGCACCTCCGTCGCAGGCACGACCGTCTCGAACCCGCCGCGCAGCTCCTCCCCACCCACCCCACAGATCCCACTCAGATCGACCTCCTCCCCCCACGGCAGAGCATCCACATCCACCTCCCACCCCAGCAGACACCGCAGCACCACCCCAGCCCCGGCCTTACTCATCACCTCATTCATCTCCTTGCACCGTTCGTCACAGACGCACTCCAAGCAGCCCTGCGGCGTGAGACACTGGCAGGCCTCGATGCGCTTCACCGCCCGGCGCAGCAGCACGTCCACGAACTCGAACGCCTTGCTCGCGATGCCGGATCCGCACGGCCCGCCCTTGGCATCATAGAAGGTCAACCGCGCGGGGCGCTGCCGTGCGGGGGGCTGGAGGATCTTCTTGACTTTGGACTCGAGCTGCTTCCTCGTCTGGCCCTCGTGCGGTTGGCCTTCCTCCGCGGCTAAGCGCAGGCCCCGGCCGAGTTCCTTCTTCGCGACTTTGCACTCGGTGCGGACGTCCCCTGGGGAAGAGATCACGAAGGTCGGGAGCAGCGAGAGGATGGCGTGTTCGGCGGCGTGAATGGCAGCCGCGATGTTGAGGTTGTGCGAGCGGAGGATCTCCAGCGCCCGCTTGGGGATGTCCAGCCACATCCCCTTCGTGTAGATGTCGATCGGGGGGTTGTCGACCGCGACGGCGTCCAGGATGCGACCGCGCTTGTCGATCTTGAAGAACCCGTAAACGACGGCGTGGATGCGGATTGAACCAAAGAACGCGCGGCTCGGCGGGTCGGGTGACTCGGATGGAGCTTTGGTTTTGGCCGTGGCCGCGGCCGCGGCGGAGGCGGTGATGGAGAACGGATTTTGGTTGATGAACCGGATGGAGTCGGTTTCGATGGGATCGATGTCGGTGTAATCGCGTTGCATGGTGTTCCAGTCCACATGGACCCGGATGACGCGCGCGAAATGGCGATCGGGGTGGAATTCTTGGACGAGGTACGTTTGACCCTGATGCAGGAAGATGCCTCCTTCGTAGATGGTGAAGAAGGCACGCGAAGCTTCCACCTCTTCAAGGACCACGTTGCGCGAGTTGGTGGTGTCGATGACGGCGAAGTGCTGGTCTTCAGTGTCGCGGATGGAAACACTGCGGGATGGCTGAGGCCGAAAACGCTCGTGGCAGTGATAGTAGCCCAGAGCATCGCGGGTGAGGCGAGTCGCAGCGAATTCAGCAAGCTGAGGTCCAAAGTAAGTGCTGTCCTCATCGGGGCGGATGGGCATCTCGAACGCAGCACATTGAATGTGGCCTTCGAGGACCAGTTCGTTGGCTAGGTCGACTTGGAGTTCGCAGTTGGGCTTGGTGAAAAGTTCCTCGGGGTTGCGCATATAGTGTTGGTCGGTAGGATAGCGGTCGCCGACAAGAACCGAGAGCGAATCCTTGTTACGTCGACCTGCACGGCCGCTCTGCTGGCGAAGATTCGAGATCGAGTAGGGAAACCCCAGGGTGATGACGGCGTCGAGGGACCCAATATCAACTCCAAGCTCGAGGGCATTAGTGGCCACAATGCCCATCAGTCGGCCCTCGAACATGTCCTTCTCAATAACCCGTCGGTCTTGCGGGCTGTAGCCACCGCGGTAGCCCATCACGAGCTTCGCAACCTCAGCGCGACCGAGATGTTGGCATTCCGTCCGCACAGCTTGCAAGAGAACTTCACACATCTTGCGGATCCGGCAGAACGCGATAACCCGCGCGCCACGTAAAATGAGCTGGCAGAACAGACGTGCCGTTTCGGCGACACTGTCCCCGCGGCCGGATGTTGGGTCGTTAGGATCTTTGAATGGCGTATTCCAGCACATAAATTCCTTACGTCCCGATGGAGAGCCGTCGAAGTCGATCAGTTTCACATCTTCAACTCCAAAGATAGCCTTCATGTGCGCTTCCGGGTTGGCTACTGTGGCCGAGCAGGAGATAAATCGCACCTGACGGTTACCTACAGCAGCGCAAATGCGGCGTAGGCGACGCATGATGAATGCGACATGGGATCCAAACAGTCCATTATACACGTGCAGCTCGTCGACTACAACGAACTTGAGGTTTTTCAGAAAAGTACGCCAGGAGCTTTCTTGAGGCAGAATGGTGATGTGTAGCATGTCGGGATTGGTGAATATAATACGCGCCTCATCTCGAATGTGGTTCCGTGCGGCCATGGGCGTGTCTCCGTCGTATGTCTCAACGATGGTGTCTTGGAGACCATCCAAAAATTGAAGCAGCTCCTGCATACTGCGTCTCTGGTCCTGTGCCAGTGCCTTGGTGGGAAATATGTACATCCCGCGGCTAGCAGGGTCTTTCTCCAGCTCATGCAACATGGGCACCTGATAGATCAATGATTTTCCCGAGCTAGTAGAAGTAGACACAATGACATTGTGACCATCATATAAGTGATTGATGGCCTCTGCCTGGTGGGAATACAACTGAGTAATGCCCTTGGTATTGTACAATGCATTGACCAGATTCTGAGAGAGCTGAAAATTGAGTTCTGCGTGTATGGGAGCCTGTGCTTCAAACACTCGATGTCCCTCGGGAACAATCTGTGCCGTATACCAATCCATCTGCCGAATCTCATCCATGATTTCCGACATGGATTTTCGGACCTTAGGGATCTGAGGTGGCGCTTTGACGGACGCCAAAGCCAACAACTCATCGTCGTCCGGAGGAATAGGTATCCACGCATCTTTTTCCGATTCTAATCGCATGACAGGGTCGAGTTTCTCGTCTTCGCAGCGGACAAGAAACTCGTCGATTGCGTCGGTGAACTTGTTGTTGCGTTTCTCGATGAGGGCTAACATCTGCTTCTGACTGTATACCGGCATTTTGAGGTCCTCGTCCTTCATCTTGCGTTTCGGCTTTGTCGGCTCTCCGGTTTTCGGGTGTCTCACTTCCCGCTTGAGATCCTGATCAACGAGCTCGAACAACAGGGTCCTGGTCGGAACACCATCTGTCTCAGGAAGCGTGTCCCTACCATAACCCAACTGTTTGATCTCCCGCTCTCCTGTAGTCATAAGCTCGAGCTTGGCATCGTCAACATATTCGAAACGAATTGCCCGCGGCACGAGCACCCTAACACGAGCGATGTCCTCCACAGTCAACTCCTGACCTTGCAACTGAGCTTGGACGGCTTGTTTGATGTTGCTGAACGTGGTCGCGAAGTGCTTTCGCGTGCAGCAGAAGGTGTAGACGAGGTTCAGGGCGCGGTGGGTACGCGACAGCTGCTTGAACGCGTCGGGCCACGGGGTGGATGGAGTTCGCTTAGGGGGTGCAGCGGCTCGTTTTCGCTTTTTACCCGGCTGTGTCGATGCAGGTTCATCTGCGGCAGCAGACTCAGCTGATTCTGATTTGGGAGTTGAACGATCATCTTTGCGACCCCTCTTGCCCGATTGCTGTGCTGGCGGTAGGGTCGTGGTGGCGGCTTCGGTGGCCTCGGCGGGTTTAAGCTCCTCATGGGATGTTTTCCTGCCCGTTTCGGTGGAGGGACAATCCACTGGAGCTCTGGGACGGGCCATACCCGTCACTCATGGTGGGAACAAAACAGTAAGGCCAGTGCTGCGAGCGGATATTGGTTGTTGGCACCTGCAGCAAGCAGTGCATCAGACGGGCTGACGATTAATCTAAGATGGAGTTTACTTATTTGTTGTAGGTCTAGCGTGGAAATGTGAAATCTCGGTGTGGTCTGGGCCCGGAGCCGGATTTACGTATCTCCTGGAGCACTTTCGGGGATGGCCAATCCACTCCAGGCTGGCGCAGCTGTGGTGGTTTCAGGAACTCATGCATATCTCAAAACAGCACGTTTCTCGATGGTCAGGACCTCGAATATACACAGTACAATGCTCTCTCGGACGTGCGTGGCTGGGAGTTTGATTTCAAAATGCACTGCAAAAGGACTCTGTTCTCCGGACCGGTAAGCTGACCTGGATGAGGTTTGTACCGCACGGAGACAGTACCTCCTAACTTGCCATACACCTTGCGTGATGCATTGTGACTGACGTAGGCAGATAGACAAACATGTCGCCTGCCAACGGCAGATGCTCCTTTTGGAAAGGTGTTTGGGTTGGTTTTATTGTGACGATCAGGAACCAGCCACGGCAAGGCGAACCGATGGGGACTTTTTTTCGATAGTGGATCCTCCCGATTCCTTTTTTTAGGCAGGCGTCGAGTAATAAATACCAAATGAATTTGTTGATTTGGTTTTGCTCTCCAGCATCTGATTCGGTGCCTTTACATTTTTTTACCTTTTTCTTTTTTTTTTTTCTTTTTTTTTTTTTCTTTGCGCATGCATTCAAAGATGAGGCTCCAATTGCTAATGTGTGCTGGTTCGTATTGCAGTCCCAGGAATTGAAATAACGTTTATTGACCTCGTTCATCATCTACTCGATGAACAACAAGTGGGGCCAGTCATTTCGGATCAACATTGTTACCGGCGGGATCAAAACCTGCGGCGTCAGGCACCCCATTCACTAGTGGTACTGTAATCTGAGGGCTCTTTTTTGTGGCTGCGCGGGCGGGAGGTGCAGTGCAGCAGCAGTGCAGTGGGCTGGCCATCCACCACCACCTTCAGAATCAGTCACTTAGTCTAACTAGTCGGTCGGTCGGTCGGTGGTAGGCTGGTTTGGTGTGCTTCTCCTTCTCAACCAACTCATTTCCCCCTCCTTACAATCTTCTTCTTACCTGCCACCCCGTCTCTCCCTCTTCCTATCCGTGTTGTCACTGCAAGCCTGCTGCATGGCTCTCATCGTATTTCCGTGATCTTCGCCTACCTGGAGTCGGCTGGTGTTTTGTTTACTGCCTCGGGTCCCTCTGCAGGGACTCCTGGCTTGCACTGGCCCCGAGCCCGCCCGCGTGTTATTGCAAGTTTCATGCCCAAGCACTAATTAAACCCCAACGTGTGCCCGTCCCTCTTTAATCGTCATCTACTGCCTTTGTTCGCTATTGCTCGCGCTCGCCGTAAACCGATCTCTCGTGTACAAACTTCAATTCGATCGTGCCGTTGACTCCTTTCCCCTCCAAACTCAATTCGCTCTGGACCTTCGTTCCCCTTTTCGGCCCCTCGGCCTGGTGCGACACCAAAAACACACAAAACATCGCCGCGCAACAAATACGCAGTCATAGCCTTGGCTCACCACTCTTTCAGCCATGGCATCTCCTTCCCTTTCGGAGCTGGAGCAGCGCAATCGCTTGCCCACTCTGTTTGAAGTTCTCAGTCGGCGAACGCTCGCTCCCGTCGATCTTTTTTCCTTCTATATTTATATGCGCGACCAGCAGCGATCAGTGGATTATCTCGACTTCTGGTATGTAATAAGGGTCCCGAGAATAATGGGTGACTGGTGCGCAGGACAGTCGCTAATTGAAAGCTTGCGCCAGGCTGGATGTCTCACAGCATATGTCCCTCTGCCGTCACTATGTTCGTGAGCTGCGCCGATCCGTTCTCGTCGCGACGCCTGATCTGGAAAAGGCCGACAGCAAAGGCTCTTCCGCCGCCTTGGACAACATTGAGCATCTCAACGATATCCCTCTAGTCGAAGCGGGACCCTCGGGTTCGCGCCATGCCCTCTACGAATTAGAAGAACGCGACGCAAACCAACGACTGTCGGCGTTCCTCCGCTCGGACGGCCATACATCAGGGCACTCTCCACAGAGCAGCTTGGGATCACAGAACGCCGCCCGCACAGCGTCGAACGAGCAGCCCCCGCACGATGGCTCCGGGACTCGAAACGACTCGCCGTCGCCCGGGCACACGGTGGCACGTGCGGATATCCGCGCAAGCGCAGAGAAGATTTTGTATACATACTTGCTTCCCGGGGCTGAGAGAGAAATCGTTCTACCGGAGGAGATGGTGACGACGATTATTGATCATGTCGAGGACCACGGCCGGGATGACCCCGAAGTGTTCGATCCGGCGAAGGACTATGTCTTCCAGGCGATGGAACGCGATGCATTCCCCGGGTTCCTGCAGGCCAAGGCGCTGGGGAACCTAGTACCTTTGTCCATCATTGCCCGTCTGGCATTCGCGCTGATCAGCTTTGGTGGAGGCTTCTGGGGTGCCTTCTACGTCGTCCTTCGCGACAAGCCCCGACATATACGGTGCTGGGTAAGCCAATCCCTGTCACTCCGGGTCTTGCGACCTTGGCTAACTAGCTTCACAGCTGATACTGCCCTTTGCCGTTGCGTCTTACTTCCTCGTTTCGTACCAGTACAAACTCGACCCGGTCATGGCTTTCTTGGGCTACAGCGAATACACATTTATGACCTGGTCCCCGATCCGCGAACCATACGTGCGCAAGCTCCTGAACAAGCGCGCCACGGCGACGGCCTTGATCGCCTTCTTCGTGGCCACCGCGCTGAGTATCCTCTTCATCTTCGTCCCCGGCACCATGCTCTAGATGACGCAACCTCTCTTGTGTGTGCCAGACCTGCCTTTTGACCTCGACGTAATGCAGCGCCATCCCCTGTTCATATATCCTGTCCCGTGTTACCCTTTTGTTCCTTCGATTCTAGTAATTTTCCTCTTAGCAGATACCATACCTTGATCCTGACTGATAGTCTAATCTCAATCAATAATCTGGATATACTTGAATCATGACCTTTCCGTGAATCGCCGGCAATGATTCGATAAGAGATCACCTAATCTGTAAATGTTTATCGTGCAGCCGCTAAAGCGGCGGACTTAAACTTGACGATTGGGTTTACCGATCGATAGACATCTATGGGCCTATTTTGCCACAATCCACAGATGACATCATGACTTCATGAACCAAGCAGAAGGGTAAACGTTCCGTATAAGAATGTCTCCTCTTCTCACACAGCTTGAATGAAATGGCAAATAGCTCACAATATCACAATTGACACCTCCAACATGACATCACTTCCCAAGAATAACACGTCGACCAGCCGGTTTGACAAGAAGGAAGAGGAGGACGGTTCCGAGAATCTGTTCAATCAAGGCCCTACGAGGCTCGGCAGTACGATCTCTCTGCTGGCATTTAAGGAAGTGGACTGATGGCTGATGATGCGATATAATGCTCCAGATACAGGTACAGCTGTCTCGTCTAATGACATCGACTTTCCACATAAAGACTATCACGACGGTCCAGGGAAGTACGACGACGACGATGAGAACCCCTCCCGGGCCGTTGAGGATGCAATCCCCGCCAATCCGTCGTAAGCAGCGGGGATGAGTGAGGGATGCAGGGTTACAGAGGGTGCAGCAGAATAAAGGACTATGTACATAACTGAGGACTCTATCTCAATTAACTCAATTATTCTTGAAAAATACTGGGGCATTGAATCTGGTGATCCATCTCTTCTTATTCTATACTAACCTGCGTGCTAGATTATGGTCAGCTTACGCCAGCCTACACCTAGCAAAATAACAGAGGGCACACAGTTTCCAGACTTCAAGTAACTTCAGACACTGAGCTTTCTGACCCTATACGAGGTGAAATGCACCGAACTGAGGGTTCTGAGAAGTGCAGCACTTTCAATAAGCCTATGCTATTCAAACACACCGGGAAGAATGTGGCTGTGACGCAATACTTCTCCGCAGAGTCATACCCAAGGGCTTCGTTTTTTTTTCCCCCAAGCTGCTGTATATCCATGCCATCAAGAGTCTAACAGACAAAGCGAGTTAGCTAGAATTGCAAATCGGGGTTCCGTTGCGGGATAGGGGGATTCGCTCCATATTGAACGAGCAATGAATGGTCCGGACCACGAGATTGCCAACTTCGATGTCAGACTCATCGTTCTGAAACTCTGCGCACTTGAGGCTCATCTTGAAAGGGTGGGATATCAAGTCGACATAAGCATGGGCTGAAAAGGCGGTAGGGGACACGGCAGAATAACGCATGTTGAGAATGCAGTAATGACAGGTTTGCATGGCTTGCATGGTTTGCGCTGTTTGCATCGGATCGCGCGGCGCGTGTGGACGGGGAGTGCCATTACTTCTCCGTTCCCCGGCGTGTTTACTCGCTCCTCTCCCTCTCCCTCTCCCTCTCCCTCCACCACCGCAGTCATGGAAACTCAGGTTACCTCTTACGCTGTCTTCCTCATCTATCGGAATCGCGACTCTTCCTGTCTCTTTGACAGTCACCAGTATTTATTGGACTCATTGCTCGTGCTTTTCCATGGGTGGACAAGCTCTCATGTGTTTCCTGTCGGGTCGCTGGCCTTCTCACCTCTTCGCCGTTCGAGGCAACCTCATACAGATCTTATCCCCTGTTACGCTCTCCAGCTCGCTGGGGAGTCTAACCCTAATGTAACCCCGTCGGTTCGGTGCCAACGGCTTCTTGCCGGTGGCAAGTTTCACGGTCATGCGCGGCGGTTTGAGCCCACTAGTTGACTCGCATCGCTTTCGGGGGATCGAGGAGGCGAAAGGTTCCCGATGCTCAGAGCGCCATCCCTCCGCGGGTGCGCATAAAGACGGTTTACCATGCAGTTCCCGCCGCAGGGCACGCGTCGGTCTACTAATGCTGAGTGTTACGTGCTGATCAACACAGGACAGTCTTCACTTGTTGCCGTGGTACTGAGTCGATGATTCGAGAGAGAAGGCAGGTGGAGCATGCCGGGCATCTTTCTTGGAAGCTGTCATTGGGAGCTTATAGTGCGCGCCGACCCAAAGAACTTACAACCGTGAGCTTGATCATTGCATGTGCGAACTGGCTTCCCCGAATACGAGCAAGCCGGGTGTCTTCGGACACACCAACTGCCTCACACACAGTCATCGAGTCTTTGAATTGATCCACTCGTCGGAAACCGGTTCAATCTCTGGAATGGCCCAGGTGTTGCCACCGTTCCAGCCCGGATTCAACCGCAGCGAGGTCAATCGCAAATGGATGACTTCCTCATGGTCGATCGGATGATGCCATGAGGAACCCCCCCTTGGGCATGTTCGTCGCTTTCCAGTTACAAGTCGGTCTCCAATCATGCATTATGTATCTTTCTCCGCCCCTAACCGGGGTAAAGCGGTTGGCCTCCTTGGTCGGTGTGACTCGGGCTGTCCCGCGCATGCTCCCAATCCGAGGGTTGACTGGGGCCTTCGCTCCCTGCGTTCCAACTCTCGATCATCCCGGGTACGAGACCGGCTAGTGGACTCGTGGATCACGGCATAAAGCCACCGGATCTATGCTTCGCTCGCGGAGGTCCCGATCGATCGTGTTAACCATCTCTTTGCATCGAGCGGGTGCAGATAGATTGATGGGCGCTGACTCGGCCATAGCTTCGGGTATGGTCCCTCCCCTTGGGGAGAAGGAAGCGGTTTTTCTGGATGTTTTGTTTGTCCGTTTCCCCATGCCCTCCACTGTCGGGCTTCTGGCGGTGGGGAGGAATCAAAAACTAGTCCGCGGGGGTACTGTATCACACACAAGAGGTTGAGAGGCCGTTGATCTTGGAGACGACGTGAGGTCATGATTCGCGCATCGAAGTGCTCGACAATGGGAGATAGTATGCTCGGTCAAAGAGGCTCGAGCCACGAGATCTGGGATGATTCAAGACTGAAATCTCAGCAGAGAGCGCGAGGTATATCTGGCCACCGACTGTGTCCATCACCCTGGTGCCGCCTGTCCTGACCGTCGCTTCGGCAATGTCGCCACACTTGTTGCGTTGGTATACTCTCGATCGTCAGATCGTGCAGCATCGGTTTCCTGCTGTCTCGGATCCGTACAGGAGGCTTGTTATGGGACCTCGAAAGGGGATCAAAGCTCAGTGCTTGTCTGTCTCGTTTCTTGTTGTTTCCGAGGCTGTGGGGGCATGGTGTTGTGCGGATCACGGGGAGGGGACTGCGTTCTGAATTGTGGTTGGCAACGCAGGAGTCGAACACGAGGGATGGCCCAGGGTGGTGGGCCGCCGTTCCCTCACTGAGGGCCCGCGGTGAGGGAACGGCCCCCCCCCTTTTTTTATAAGTGCTCCAATTTCCCCGGTTGTTGCATAGCTAACTACAGTGGCAGGTTGTTTTGGCGGCAACAGCTCGACTCGATTACCCCCGAACCTCGGATGTGTAAGCGAACGATCGCAGAAAATGCCTGGTCTTACTAGGATGAGGATCGGTACCTTGGGTCTAGAGCAACAAATGAGTTATGCAAAGGTTGCTAGGAACATGCATCCCGTCCAACCTCTCAATCCAGTTCATGCTGAGAGTCTTTCGTGTAACAACTGTGTAGCCGTATCACCGACTGTTTGATGCCATTGGCGCCGACAGCCTGTCCTTGTACAAACCTTGCCATACCTATCCCTAAGCTTAACCACCTTCCACAACTCGAACCCAGTGCATCACCTCATCACCACCGAGAACTCCACGAACAGTATAAATCACCAACTCATCAATTCCTCACAGAACCTATATACAGACGACACCCCCTTCCCCAAAAGATTAAATGAGATCACCGCCCCATCCACCCCCCATCAACAGTAACCACCTCCCCGGAGACATACGCGCTGGCCGCACTGGCCAAAAACACGACCACCCCCTTGAAATCCTCCGGCTTGCCCCAGCGCCCCGCGGGGATGCGCGCCATGATCCCCGCATTCCGGGCCTCATCATTAATCAGCGCGGTGTTCATGTCCGTGGCGATGTACCCGGGGGCAATGGCATTGACGTTGATGCCGCGGGCGGCCCACTCGTTGGACAGCGCCTTGGTGAGCTGCGCCACCCCGCCCTTGGAGGCGGCGTAGGCCGGCACGGTGATCCCGCCCTGGAAGGTGAGCAGCGAGGCGACGTTGATGATGGCGCCGCGGCGGTCGCCGGTCGCTTCGAATTCGGAGGCATCGCGGCCGAGCAGGTAGGCGCCGAATTCGCGGCAGAGGGTGAAGACGGAGGTGAGGTTGATGTTGAGGACCTGGCCGTTTCTTGTCAGCTTCCGCATGGGATGGGAAGGGATGGTTCGGTTGGGGAATCAGGGGGGGGGTTATAAAAAGGTCAGGGGCAAGGGGCAAGGGGCTTGGAGGGGAGTACCTCATCCCAATCCTCATCGGGGAATCGCTCGCTGGGATGCCGGCGCTGGATGCCCGCGCAGTTGAGGAGGATGTTGGGCGTGAAGCCCCGAGCGGTCACGGCGGGGATGATCTGTTTGAGGGCGTCGCGGGAGGAGAGCTCGGCGACGTGGATGTGGGCTTTGCGGTGGAGGCGCGTGGTGATTTCGTCGCGCGTGGTGGTGTTGGATTCGTCTCTCTTTTCGGATATCGGGCAGATCAGAATGTATCCCGATGGAGATGGGGAGGAACCACGCACCTGAATCAGAATGATGTCTGCGCCCGCTTCCGCAAGCGCGTATGCCATGGCCTGGCCGATTCCCCGCGTGCCGCCAGTGACGATGGCGGTGCTGCCTTCGAGGGAGAAGAGGGCGGGGATGGACATGTTCGGTCTGCTATTCGTCGGATGAGTCGTTTTATGTTGTGGTTTTCAAGATCATCCGTCAAGATCGTGAGGTTGAGTAGACTCGTTAGTTCATGCACTCTCCAACACACAAGGGAGCGATGCCAGTGCCTGCGAATCTACAAAAGCTGTCTCTTTTCACAACGACCAACTGACTCACTGTCACCCCACGAACGTGGAGGAGGAGCCCTTTAAAGCAAGCCAGCAGCCAACAAGCACCCCTCATGGTAGTCTTTCGATGCGGGGCGGCAGCACCAGCGGAGCCCCTTCAGATTGGGATGATGCAATTGCCGAGGGAGACACAACAAAAGTCAAAGGCCGACGGACGCCCTGCAACATCCGCGAACCCCCGGCTATTGAAGTTTCCGCTCGGTGCTTATCCGATCGCTGTATTTCCGTATCAGTACCGTAATCCGGGACGAATGATACACCTGGCCATGATGAGTCTCTATGCACTACAGTTTGTAGTTAGTTAATCTTATGGGTGTTTAGTTGGTGACTAACACTTAACCTTGAACGACATCCCAGTCCCAAATTAGATTTTCATCTTGTCATCATGCTACTCATTTCGATGCCGTTTCGACGCCTTGAAGGTTCTACCATCTTATAAAGACTCCTTTGGTCTGGCTGGTTCCTCGGTACAGCTTCCAGTGCGTACTATTTTTAGTTTATTCAGTCTGATAGGCACACAATTTAAAATATCAACCGTTCCTGCAACCTCGCCCAATAGCAGCAAGATCGCCGAAACATAAATGTATAATCATAGATACAGAGAAGTAAACTCCCGCGGCTCTGCGCCACAGGATGATGATTTGTATGTGGTATCCATTGCGCCAATGTCGCCAGCTAAGTAGAAAATCAAAAGGATAGATGGTCTGGGGTCCCATAAAAACGTTCATCGAAAGGCAGAATCATGCCGTTCATTTCACCTCATTCGCATCCGAGAAAGGGCTTTCCACGCGCGGTGGAATGTGTCGGCTGCTTCGGTTCGAGCGTGTCCCTTCCGGGGTCTCGAGGAGTGAGGATGCCCGGGCGCTGGGCTCGGCCCGGGGATGATCTTGGAATGGGCTCTGGCTGACGGCAGGCGAATCTTCAATAACGGTGGCGGGACGCGACTGCGCATTGTTCTTAGTGGCCTCAGGAGCGTTGTCGCTGCGGGCCTGGCTAGAACGCTTGGTAGTCTCTTCTTCATCGGATGAGCTGGCGTCGAATCCGGACGTCGGGACTGGGTCTGATTGCTTGGTGCTGGTGGATCGAGACACGCTGGTACTGGTGGTTTCGGACTGCTCCTCGCTGGTCTGGACGCCAGCGGGACCATTAGTGGTTTCCTTCTTCTTTTTCGATGCGCCTCGAACCATGACTGGTTTGGCGGTCACCGTCCGCGCCACGATCGAGCTGTTGGTGGTGGCCGCTGAGAGGCCTGCCTTGGCAAGCTGGGCTTGGGTAATGGCCGGCACTGCAGGAGCATCGCTGTTGGCTCCATTGATGTTGACCACGGCGGCACGCGTGCGCATAACCTGTTGCGCCGGCATCGGACTGACGATGGCGTTGTTGCGGTAGATGGTGGTGGCCACGCTGCTGCGTAGGCTAGGGGCGATGCTGCGACGCTCGTTGGACATTTCCGACCAGGCCGAATCGCGAAGGTCGCCAGGCATGAAGAAATGTTGGTCGGGGTGGGCACCCGGGAGCGGTGGAACCGGGGGCACCAGACTCCCAGGAGTCTCTGGGGCCGAGCGATTGGTGACACCAGGGATGTAAGCGATTTGGATAACGTTCGAGGCGCGAGTAAGAACGGTAGAGGCGATCGAATTCGTGGACTTCCTGGACTGTCTCGTGTCGGCAGCCACGCTGGACTTTTCGGCTTCAGATGCCTCTTGTTGTTCCTTGCGCTTCTTTCGGATGAAGAACCACCATACCAAGAAGGTCACTATCGCGATGAAGGCGATACCACCGACCACACCCCCTGCGATAGCACCGGCGTCTGTCCCGCCGCCACCGGAATTATTGGAGGAACCCGAATCTCCGCTGGTTGGAGATTTGACACATTTCGTGGTCGCGCACTGAGTGCAGGATTGACTGACCATCGTACAGGTGTAGCCATCATCGCAGGTCGGGCAAGCGGGCGCTGAGGAGGAGCATTGTACGCAGCTTCGGAAGGCTAGGAGGGAACGGGAGTAGAGCACTGGGAAAAGCATATTAGCGATCGGGAGGCACAGTCCAAACCGCAGTGTACGTACCGTTTGGAGTGGTCGAGTCGGAAGGATGGAACGACATGACGGGCGATGAAGTGTTGAGTAGTGGTGAAGAGAAATGGTTGATGGGGGGGGAATCGGTCGGAAGGGTCGTAGCAGGACGCTGTGTTCTGAAAAACAAAGAGGCTAGGGAGAAAGAGAGACGGAAAGGGCGAAAAAAAGAGTGGCAGGCCGATCAACGGCGTAGAGAACGTGGAATATTGACTTTGCGATAAAAAGAATGTAATACTCGACAGACGTCAAGTCGTGAAGGTTGGATGCTAGGTCATACAAGAAAGAGAGCGCACGAGAGAAGAGAAGAGGAAGAAGGAAGATGAAGAGGTTCCGATGAGCGAATGACTGTTGGCGGAAGAAGATTGGGTGGGAGATTGGCAGGCAACAACGCGCATAGCAGAATGCCAATCCAAGTGGAGCTCCCAGGCTTCGGGCAATGGGAGTGGATAGGATACTTTTCTCCCCTCCCAGTCGGAATGTCTGTCTGCAAGTCACGGAGTAGGCACGGAGTAGACAACTCAGAGTGGACAAGTCCACACCGGGGCATCCAGCTGTAACGTCTGGGAGGGACCACGCGTGGTGGCTGCCAGGTACAGAGCAGACGGAGCCAGCGCAAGTGACAGGGGAAAGTCAGGGGAGAACCGTGGATGCAGGCTAGGAGGAAGTAAGGTAGGAGAGAGAGAGAGAGAGAGAGAGGCGGAGAGAAGAAGCAGAAGGGGGGGGGGGAAAGGGAGTAAAAAGAAGAAAAGAGGGAAGAGAAGGAGGAAGAGTTAAGATATTCAAGCAATCAAACAGACAAACAATCAATCAATCAATCAATCAACCAATATTCAATGAGAAGAATGAAGAATGGATAAATTAAAGAGACCGACAAGATTGAGGAGGGGGGGAGAAACGGAAAGAGTGCGATTGTGAGAGTGAGAACCCGAGAGAGAGCGAGAGAGCCAGACCTGCAAGTACGGGTGGGAGAAGCGACTAAGGTACGGAGTAAGCCTGAACGAAGAGGGTGGGTGGTGCGGGCGGGAATTGCGTTGGTTGGTGGATGGGGGGCTGAGTAGTGACACCCACTGCAGTCCACTCTGCAGTCTCCGCCTTATTCCTGCCGCGTTAACATGGAGAAAGACTACTCCAGTTGATGGATGGATGGAGTAGACGGAGACCATTCCGTAGACAAGAGAGCCATTTACTGCATGTACTGCACACACTGCAGTATCACTGCACACACTGCAGTATCACTGCACAACACCTGAACACCTGAACACCTGAACACCTGATTAGATTCACATTTACAAAATAATCATTCAGGGATCTGCCAATTTGCAATCTGCCACACCCCTGACACGGACCCAAAAATATCGAACCAAAGGATCGTGTCTCAAGTGCAGGTCTCGACCGTCGCTCGGTCCACGTTGCTTTCCGTTGTCTTCCTTCGCCCGGAAATTAACACGGCTGGGGCCTCGAGACTAAGCACCCACCGGTGTTTTGCCTCTCTACTCAAAAGGCATGGATCCTCTGGACCTCTCTATAAAATCAGTCGACTGACACTGCACTAGTGGAGTAGTCCCAGTAGTTTTGATGGGTTGATTGCTCCATCTGCCGAAAATCTGGTCAAGTTGAGTTATCAGAGATGGGATCGGGGCCAGTCAGGGTCATGTGACCTCGCTCCCCTGACGGACGGGCTGTCGGCCGCTTTGGTCTGGTTGCACCGCCTGGCCGACTCGTGTTCGCGCGCTGCAGGAGGCCGCCAGTGTGCTTAGCTTACGATATCGATGGATGGTACATGTACTGTACCCTCGAGGTTACTTGTTTAGTTATTATGTGCTCCACTACGAGTGGTTTCAATGTATACTGTAGTCTTGTGTATGGACACTGGTGACTGCAGCTGACACGATGCAACTACCGAAGTACTGTACACTCTCGAAGTGACAATACATATCTTGCTAGGTCTAGTCGCACATCCTCGTGCTCCAAGCCCAAGATCGTAAGACGACACCCACTCAAGCTCAAGCAGAAGTACGCTCGGAAACATCGGCCTGCAGTAAGCAAAAGGGCGCAAGCACGTGCATAAGATGGGTGTGATGTCTACCCTACCTCATCGACCGCACTTCAACAACCCTGACCCAATAATGATGACGATTGAAGCCTTCTGAGTCAAACAGGATGATCGCCAAAGAATACATCTTTCTCAGGGGTTTCCTCGGCACCAACATCGTCGTGCGCCAGAGTGAGACATCAAGATACATACAATGCCCCCTCGAAATCCCACCAAGACCGGCAAGCCCGTCCGACAGGTTGTACTGAGCGGACGGGTCACTCGATCACGCAAAGCTGCCATCACTGGCAGCTACAAGGAATCGACTCCCCCAGAAGCTTCGCATGGCGGGGATGCGATTTCGGGAGAGAGCGATCGCCAGAATGACCTTCCGCCGGTTCAGGGAAAGCCACCGGCTTGGGCAGAGGTTTGTCCCATATATTTCTCATAGAACCTCATGATGAAAGTCCTCTAATGCGAGCGCAGTGCCGTCCTGACCTCTGTGATGCCCTCCCCTGGTTCCGCTCCGCCCAAGGAGGCTACTACTACAATGGCAGTCTGTGCTACGGCTGTCTGGTGGATGCGGACTCGGGAGTTCGGGCCTACATCGATGACGAAGTTGTCATCACTCGAATGTAAGTAAAAGTCCTAGCGAGTGAGCTCAATCGACACAACTAACCTTGCAACTAGTGGCGGCGGGTGCACCAAAGACGCAGGGGGGAACCTCGTGCTGCTCAAAGATCAAGACACTGATAGCGCGATCTTAAGCAGCGTGATGAACAGCTGGAGGATGCAGAACCCGGTCGGACTCATTATCGGTACGGAGAAGACCGGCTTGATGTGGACATCTAGTGCTGACTTCTTGGCAGGAGATCGAAACAAGCAATTGAACAGGAAGCTCCCCCACCGATACAACGTGATGGCCTACTTCCGCATCACAGACGTCTGGCACGAGCAGATCGGCATGAAGAAAGGCGCCAAGGTGCGATTCGAGAAGCTGGATCTCGCCGCGACAAGCTGGTGGGCGGCCCCGGGCACAACCCCATTGCCCGTGGAGCAACGGGATTTCACACTCGGCCCAGCCACGAAACGCTGCTCGAGCTGTGACCGCGACAGCAAGCAGGTTTACAATGAGGGCTGGATGTGCCTGGCGCCGTCCTGCGCCCGGTTCTGGAAGGTCAACGGCACCACGGCGCCGCCAGGGCACCTCAGCTTCAATGCAGCATTTCTCAGCGCCCGGCTCCCACCGGACCCGCAGATCCAGCCTCATTTTGGCCTGGTCCCGAACCTGCTGGCGACCCTGTCCGAGGACCAGGGTGACCTGGTCTTCAAACGCATCGCCTGGAAGGGGATTGTGTGTCCACGGTGCTCCCGCTGCATCGCACGGCGATTCTGGCGCGGATGGAAATGCGCCGACGAGCTCCTCCAAAACCCGTGTCAGCAACCGCATCGGTGCAGTTTCGAAAGATACCTCAAGGTCTCGCCGCTCTCGGTCCGGTCCGTGATTGACGA
The DNA here is from genome assembly GCA_012184565.1 of Aspergillus floridensis. Classification (NCBI taxonomy): domain Eukaryota; kingdom Fungi; phylum Ascomycota; class Eurotiomycetes; order Eurotiales; family Aspergillaceae; genus Aspergillus; species Aspergillus floridensis. The sequence continues at coordinate 93,834 of WOUI01000086.1, forward strand.
GTTCGAGATCCATCCCGCCAAGCGGGCGCTATACTTCGACCCGAAGCTCCAGCTCCCGAGCGTCGACGACTTCTCCTTGTATCCGTACCGAAAGTTGGTATACACTCTGCCTGGTGTAGGGTCCGTGACGCATCTGGTGGCCAACAGAGCGATCAACACCCGCGCTAACGGGCCGGATGATCTGTTCAAACGGCTTCAGTCGGTGGATTTGGGGCTTCAGCGGTATCCGCTTCAACAGAGTGTCGGTTGGTGCACCCCTCACTATTTAACGCCCTATCATCACGCTGACCTCTTGTACAGTCCGCGGCACTCTTACTTCTCACTTCGCAGTGAACTATGTACGCCCTCGCCCTCCGTTCCTTCTACTATCTCTTCCACCTCAATCCGTAGATCTAATCCCTCACAGGGCTGCCCATATAAATACGTCGTCTCCGTCGCCAGCAAAGGCTTCAACGAAGCCAGCGACGAGGTCCTCCGGGCATTAGGCCGACTAACCTGGGCGACCCAGCAAGCGGTCACCACCGCGGGAGACGCATTTCTGCCGCCCAACGAGCTGCTCCTGCTGGGATACATGGAGGACATGAAGATCGGAGTAAGCAGCAGAACTTCTCCCCCACATCTCCCCAACTCCCTAACAGAAACCAGTACCACGACGACGGCGAATCCTCCCTCGGCCCCACAATCGCGACGCTCTCTCTCGGCGCCCGCGCCACCATGCTCCTGCGCATGAAGTACAAATACTACCACGGGTACACCAAAGCCAAGCGTCTGTTAGACGAAGACCCCGCCCTGGACGGATGCGCACACTGCCCCGAGCGGCAGGTGCTGAAGCAGACTCTCGACGCGGGCGAGATCACGCGGGAGGCGTACGAGGCGCAGCGTCGGAGACTTCCCGCCACGAATCGGAGGGGGGAGGCGCCGCCGTGCCTGAGGATGGAGCTCAATCATGGGGACCTGGTGGTGATGCATGGGGAGGGGTTGCAGCGGTTTTATGAGGTATGCTCTTCCCCCCCCCGCAGAATCACAGAGGGATGGGGTGGGAAGGGCTGATGCTGATGTTTGACGATACTACTGTAGCATTCGGTGATCCCCGAGAAGAACCTGCGGTTCGCGCTGACGGCGCGGTATATCAAGCCCGAGTTCGTGGAGGAGGCGGATAGGCAGAAGGGGGTGTTTGCGCTTACGGGGGAGCAGGTTTATGATGGGAAGTGATGCCCCATTCGTTCTATCGTGAGAGAGATTCGAATCGTGGGGGCGTTGTCATGCAACGATGGGCTTGCTGGATACCCACCCTCTATATAGCTTTGCCTTTTGCTACAATATATACCCGAATCACTGAATCAAGCGCCCTTAATCCCGCCAATTCTCCACCCCATAATCCACCGGAACCGGATGGTAGAAACTGAACCGTTCGAACGGATCCCACTTCCTCTTCAACGCCGCCAACCTTACCAGATTCCTCTTCCCATACCACACCTCAGGCCCCTCGTCCCCATGCGCATAGTTATTGTAGAGCACCAGCTGCCCCTGCCCCTCCGAGTCAACAAACCCACTAGTCCGCGCAAACCACTCCCGACTCTCCACAACCCACGCATTAACCCGCTCCTCCGCCTCATCATCCTCATCCACAAACGTCGCCTTGAAGAGCACATGCGTCTCGATGTCCCGAAACGCATACGCCATATCATCTCCCGCCTCGTCCCCCAGCTTGACCGCCTGGGTCGGAAACCGCGAGAAGACCACCGACGCCGCGATGCGCCCGTGATACTCCCTCGCAAAGCCGGCAAAGGCATCCGTATACTCCATCAACGTGGCGACATCGGTGCGCTTCAGCCCCGCACCGCCGTAGATCAGCCGGAGGTCGTGCTCGCAGGGGGACGGATCCTCGCTGAAGAACAGCTTGGAGTAGAGTTTGTTCCAGGCCAGCACCGGGGCGAAGCGGTCGCGGAGCGGGCCCAGCGCGCGGAAGCGCTGGATGTAGGGCTCGGCGGCCTCGGGCGGGCCGTAGTAGATGAAGTTGACGAGGATGGTCGCCTATCTTTCTTCTTAGCACAGCCCTTTCCCCATACGATAACTATACCAGAGCAAGCCGGGTAGGTGAGAACATACCATATCCAACCCCTGATTCCACCCCAAAACCACAGTCAACGCTAACACATCCGGCAACCCCTCCCCATCAAACTCTCTTAAAGTCTCCCACACACTCCCACTCGCCGCAAACAGCATATCCCCCTCCAGCAACTGGCCCGCGTTCGTGGCCTCGTACACCTGGTAGGTGGCCTCGACCACGACCCCGAAATTCCAGCCGGCGCCGCGCATCCCCCAGAAGAGGTCTGCGTTCTCGGTCGACGAGGCCGTCATCACCTCCCCCGCCGCGGTGACGAGCGTCACCGAGGTCAGCGCGTCGATCATCAGGCCCCGCCGGCCTTGGAGGGGGCCGATCCCTGCGCCGAGCGTGGCGCCGATCGTGCCGACGCATTGGGCGGCGCCGGTTTCTGGTTTCCCCCGCCGCATCGCTGTATTAGCTTGGCAATTGGGAAGGTATTGAGGTGGATGGAAGGGGAGGGGGCCAAAAAAAAAAAAAAAAAAAAAAAAAAAAAGGCAACGCACGAATCTCCTTCCCAGCAGCATACAGCACATCCCACATCTCCTGGAACTTGGTGCCCCCGCCGACGGTGAGGCGGTCACCGGTGGGATGGAGGCGTGCGTACCGGAACTCGCTGAGGTCGATGTTGATGCCCCCCTGCATATTGGCCAAGGTGGCGGAGACGCCGTGGCCTGCGCCGGTGGCCAGGAAGGGGATGTCGTGGGCGTTGGCGGTTTTGATCTTGTTCCGGGATTAGCTCTGCCTCTTGGAAATGCTTGTAAAGATACACTGGGGTAAGGGGGGAAGAAGAGTACAATATTCTGCACATCCGACACAGTCGCCACGCGGATGGCTGCCCTATACGACGGGGCCTGGTACGCGGACCAGCGCTGCTGGATCCGGTCCGTCCAGTTCGGCCAGGTCGGGTAGATGATCTGCGCGGCGGGCGAGAGGACGGGGTGGAAGAGGGATTCGAGGTCGGTGGTGTTGTGGGGTGCGCTGTCAGTATAAGTTTGGGCGTGGGCCGCGAGGGCCAGCGCCAGCAATAACATAAGGGCAGGAAAGCACGGCATATCGGTTTCGCATGCTTGAACGGGGAGATATGTCAGATTTGCGGGACAAAGTCGGAAGTAATATAGCCTCGTGGGAGGGCATCTGTTGCGCCCAGCTAGTCTCAGCCGCTAATCGATGCTAAATATCTTGGCTGCATTAACTGTTAACGTAGCAAGCCCTAGCCCCGGGTCGGAGATGCTCGTGTCCGAACATGGTGAGATTGCATGTCTTGTCTTGTTCCAGTGTAGTTATCATGCCGTACATCTGGGCAATCTAGAGGGCGAGAGACTTGCTGCTGTGGCGCAGGAATACTTATTATTCACCTATAGTTAGCACCAACGGTTGTGTAGATCAACCTTAAAGCGAGAACGGCGGCCGTGCGGAAGACTTCCCGGGGCTATGCAGCCCACCCTGACGCCGTTTACACCACACTGAATAAAGATCGTATCTCATCAATTAGATCTACCATTACCATGTATCGATACCGATGTGCACAAGTCCCACTTCCCTCAAAACTCCAACTCCTCCACCTCCATCCCACAATCCACACACGTCTTGACCCCGATCCCCGTCTCGGGATTCTCCACCGACCGACCCCATTGATGCACATGCCGCCCGCCATTCCCCAGGTCATCGCCGAACGCCCCGCCGGCCGCGCCCATCCGATTCCGCCGGTACGCATCCACGCGCGTCCGCTTTTTCAGGTCCTGCAGCTTCGTCTTGAACTTGGCCTCGCGGCGCCGCTTCTTCTCGCCCTCCCGCCGCTCGAACTCGGCGTCCAGCGCCTCGGGCGACCCCCACTTCTTGTCGGAGAAGGCATACTCCTCAACCTGATACCGCAGGTAGAGCATCATGTTGTTCCACGTGGACTTGTGGGGGTTCGGCCGCTCCAGATGCGGCAGCAACTCTTCGTCCCGGAGCTCAGCTACCCACAAAAGTCAGCATAACCCATCCCTTTCCCCCAGCACCCGAAGGAAGAACTCACGATCCGTCAGAAGATAATCCTCCTTCGCCTCCGTCTTGGTCAACAGACTATATCGTTCCGGAAACCGCTCCTTACAGGCATGACAAACCCGACACCGCAACTCCTCCTCCCACTTCCAATCGATCTCGAGACTCCCGCACTCGCGACACGCCTTCTGCTTCTCCTTCTCCTCCAACACACTTAGCCCCGGCTCAAAGGGCCCCGCGCGCTCCCGCCGCAGCGCCCTCACCAGCAACTGCCGCTCCCACTCCTTCTGCGTCATGCCGGCGGGCTTCTGCTCGGTTTTGGGGTCCTGCACGTTCAGCGCCTTGTTGTGGGGGTCGTCGTCCACCGATAAAAACCCGCCTTTCGTGTCGGTCATCTTGCTGAAGTCGTAGTCGACGAATTTCGTGAAGTTGCGCGCCGGGCGGATGGTGTCGAGGGGGCGGTTGGTGGAGGAGGTGGTGGTGGCATCGCGGACGGTGGAAGGAGGAGGTTGCGCGGTCATGGTGGTGTAGGTTCTCTTGACGCCTTTCGTTGCGGTGGCGGCGGCGGCGGCGGCGGCAGCTGCTTCGGCATCACGCTGTTCGCGAATGGCCTTGGCTTTCATACGGTTGATTTCCTACCAGATTCCAAGATTGTCAGGAAGGCTGGATTAAGAGAAGGCGAGGGAAGGACGTACGATGCGTCGCAGCTGCTCCGGAGTGAGCGGGCCCCGGGGGAGCTCACCGGGCTTGGTGGAGCCCGTCTGAGGCGGAGGGGTCGAGGGTCGGTCGGTTGCCATTTTTTCTCTTGTCTCTTCGACCTGTCCGGATCGTGGGCTTTGGAATGAGGAGGTGTAGATGTAGATGTAGAAAGAGTAGGAGGCGTCGCGGTCGCGGTCGAGACCGTCGCCACATCACGTGCCGATAAGCATTTTAATTGACGAGCGATAAGAACTCATTATCGGCTTCCGCTAACCCGCTGATTAGTAGCAAATGACGTACGACTACCTCTCTTTACTCTGCCTCGGACTCGTCGCTGCACATGTGAAGTCAGTCAACCCTAACTTCAATTCTTTGGAGTCGGGGGGAAACTCAACGCAAGTCTATGGGTGTGAAGGCAACGGGGAGATGATTAGAAAGCTTGTTCTGAGCAGTCTAGATGTTATGGACTATGCCCATTCATGCAAGCGAGGTATTTAAGCTGATGATGAATCATGATACCCGATTCTCATGTCAATGACTACAAACGCATACCTTGTATCCACGAAGTAAACATCGACCCAGAAACATCCATAATACTCAAACCAGACATATTGCCTCCACAACAGGTTTATTACCTAACGACAGCTGCATCAAGTAAACCCCTCCCTCTCAGCCCTGACCAGCAACTCCTCCAGCCCCACAAACTCCATCCCCGCAAAGAACTCCTCCTTCTGCCGCAACGTCTTCTCCCGGGGGCAGCAAATCGCCCCTTTAATTGTACACTCCTCCAGCTCAGACAGAGTAATATTCGGATCATCCGGGGGTGTCGGCTGGTGCTCGACATCATGCTCGATCTGCTCGACGGACCGATACTCTCTCTTGAAGGGACGGCCTGCCCTCTTCCAGTGATCAGCACGCAACCCTCTCAATCCCCTCTTAACACAGAGTTTAATACAAGGCCAACATACCGTAATACTTCTCCAACAACCCCGCCGCCTGGTTAAACGTGCCCCATTCCCCGGCCACATAAGTCACCGGTTCCTTAACCCCCCAACAATTAGCATGCATACTAAGTACTCCATCCCATCACCCCCACAACCCCAACCCTTACAACACCCGAAACCAGAGAAGAGAACATACCCACCGCTCCCACCCCAACAACCCTACCACCGCCCTGGCCAAATCCCTCGACCACGTCCACGACTGCGCCTCGTCCCCCGACCCCTTCACATGGTACGTCCACGTCTGCGGATCGATCGGAAACTCGCCGGGGATGTACGCCATATACGATTGGTGGTCCGGCAGGAAATAGTCCATGAACCAGCCGTGGTGGACCAGCGTCCACTCGACGTGGTGGCTCGCGGCCCGGGACCGCAGGATCTCGCGGAAGGGGGCGCGCGTGACGCCGTAGGACCGCGGCAACAGCGGGAAGTCGTCGACGTTGCCGGCCCACTCGGACGGGATCAGGCGCTTGCAGGTCTGCGAGGCGATGCAGGCGTCCAGGAGGTGGGTGTGCAGCGGGAGGTAGGCGTTGTTGGGGCAGCGGATGAGCGAGAGGAGGGTGGTGGCCTGCGTGGTGTTGAGGATGGGGAGGAGGGAGCTCGGGGTGTAGTCGGTTTGGTGGGTGGTGATCTTGGGATGGTCGGTCCAGGGTGGGGGGTTCTTGCTCTTGTATCAGAGGATTGTTAGTGACTGTGGGCTTTTGTGAAGGGTAGAGGGTGGAGATGTGGGGGGGGGGGGGGACTGGAAACTGTACGGATCGAGTCAAAATGGCAACGGCGTAGTCCGGGCTGCTGGTGATGGCTTCGGCGAGATACCGTCCGAATCCGCCGGTTCCGCCTGCGAGGACGATGACTTGGGGAGCCATGATGCAGCAAGAAATCTGGTTTCAATTGTGCTGGTGAAATGTAAGATAAGATGCGGAAGGGTGGGCTCTTTGCTGCGGTGTGCAGGTTGGTTGTCAAAGAGGCGGCTGTGATCCGTGTTTATGAACTTTTACTCTCAAACACATGGGCGACAGTTGCTTTCGTCAGTGGATCGACCTCGGATCCGGCTGCGGTGTTACAGTCTCTGACTCAGAGACCATGCAGCAGACTTAACTTAGATGTCCTGTAGGTGGCGCTGAGTCAGAATGTCACTGTCGAGGATGTTGAAGTCCCAGCAGTTGCTAGTGATACTCGTATTCGGGGCATCCTGCGAGTGGGATTCTCACTGGCTTAGGGTAAACATCGAGTTGTGCAACTTGTTAAGCTCGCCGAGGAATTGGAATCCCGAGGTGATCAAGGTTGCATCGATGCGGCATCAAGTCAGCCCAGGATGAATTGCGAATGCTGACACACGTTACATCGATCTCAAGAGCATGGCTGGTGACACAAGCATGGTCAAGGAGGCGTGGAAGGAGTATCCCAGCATGTTAGTCTATGAGATCGTCCGGACTGCCGAGTAAAGACCCTGAGAATTGCCATATAATAGCTCCATCCACTCGTGCCTGCCCCGGTTTCCACCTTGGCAAGACCAGACCCTAGCTGATAACTCATCACTGCCTGCACAAAAATGACAGAATCACCAACCACGAAATCTCCAAGCCCAAGCACGGGCGTACAATGCGTCCCCAAAGACACGCCTCTTCCCGAGATCCTCGCCCACATGAAGCGCGACGGCGGCGTGATCATCAAGAACCTGATCGCCGAAGAAGACATCGACTGCACCTACGACGAAGTTAAAGAACGGCTCGCCCAAGACCTGGAATGGGATGGGGTTTTCTTCCCAAGTGCCCCCTCTTCTTCAAACCCGTCTCTCTGACAACCACTCACAAGCATCTAGAAGAAACCAAGCGCGCCAACTCCATGATCGCCATCAGCCCCACCTACACGAAAACCCAGTTAATGAACCCAATCTACCAAGCCATCTGCACCCACTTCCTGACCACCCGCCACTGGTTCTGGTGGGGCGAGCAGCGCAAGGAATCCATCTCCAAGCCCTACGTCTCCACCTGCACGGCCATGGAGATCGGCCCCGGGGCCCAAGCCCAGCCGCTGCACCGGGACTCCTTCGTGAACCACACGTGGCTCCCCGAGATCGCGGAGTGGGACGACGAGCGCGACCGCCACCGCGAGACGGAGATTGGGATGATGGTGGCCGGGTGCAAGGTGACCAAGGAGAACGGCGGGACGGCGTTGATCCCGGGGAGTCATTTGTGGTGCGTAGCCAGCCCCTTGCCCTTACCCTCCACCCACCCTATCTATAAACTAAATACCATCAGGGCCACCGACCGCGCAACCCCACCCCTTGTCCGCGACACCATCTCCGTCGAGATGGACAAAGGCGACGCCTTCATCCAGTTCGCCTCCACCTACCACGGCGGCGGCCGCAACACCACCGCCGATCAGAAGCGCCTGTGCTATGCCACCTTCATGGTGCGCGGGTATCTGCGCCAGGAGGAGAACCAGTTCCTGGCCGTGCCGAAGGAAGTCGCCCGCCGGTATGACCGCCCCATCCAGGAGATCATCGGGTACTCCCTGAGTGACCCGGCGTGTGGGCATGTGGAGCAGCTGGATCCGATCTATGTGTTGCGGCCGGAGTTGCTGGGGGAGGGGAGGCCGAGGGACTGGTGATTGCCCTGGTAATTGGTAGGGTTGGAGCTGTGGTTTGATTCGCAGGTTTAGGACTTGAGGTGTGTAATAGTGTGTTGTTTGTGTATGCAAGCAAGTGATTAGGTTATAGGCGGAAGATTTGATTGTTGTGATGAGGTAGTGGCTATGTGTGGTCGGCTGGGGAGTATACTGCGCTTGTCATTGTGAAATTCTTCTGAGGTCGGGTAGGAGCAGCGTCCTGTCAGCTTGTCTCAGCGTTAGCCTGGTTAGCCTTGCGCGGAGAGTGCTAAGTAAGCATAAAGAGTCTAACAGTGGCGGTGGTGGTGATTGCTGGGTAACGCTTGATATCTCCGTCATCCCAGTTCATGGAGGCATCCATTACTGCGTGTGGAGTACGCTCAAAACCAGAGTGTTCTTTCGTTGGGTACACTCACTGAGCAGCAATGACCGAGTCTACTACAAAGGGGGGCATTGTACCCTATCACTAAACTAGCAGGTATTCTCAGCTCTGGTACACTACGCAGATGAAGTACGTCTACCGAATACCACCCAAGACATCCCACATGGGAACCTCTACAAGCAAAGAAAAGCAAAGAAACACAGCTAGTCCTAAACTTCATCGTCAGACAGACAATCCTACAACGCACTCACGTCACACAAGGGCTGACTATCTCCAAAAGCAAAAGAAGACCTGCTGATGCAGATTCCAGCCACCCGGCTCTACCGAGCAGCTGGCACGAACCTCACCCCCATAGTACCAAGTCAAACCCATGCATCCGCCTCCACCTGGATCGCCTGCAAAGCAACCCCAGAGTGTGACTGCTCATCCATGTGTTAACCAGCAGGACTAGCTAGTGGCGTCCTGGTGCCACCATCCCCCCATCCACCCCACAGGACGCTTCTCCATCCCAGCCCGAAGGCTCTACCACCCGTAATCAAGTCCAGAAAAACTGATCCCAGACCCCGCATCCAGCTCCAAACCCACCCCCAGAACCATTCACTCAATAATCCCCAAGTACAACGAAGGTCCCGATCCCCATCAGCAGGCAAAAGATAGCTATCCCAAGGCAAAAAGGCGATTAGCATATCCGCTCCATCCCAAACCAAACACAACCCAAGAATAGATAGACGTACCCAGAACCAGATTCATGTAGAAATACCCCACCGCCCCGGTCAACGCACCCGAGACCAAGGGCCCGACAAACATGCCCCCCTTCCAGGTGACATTGGACAAGGAGAAGGTGCGCGAGTAGCCTCCGTTCGAGCCGAAGATGCCCGGTTTCTCGTCGGCGAGCTCGTTCGCGCCGTCTGCATCAATCAGCATCCCATCAGTAGCCTTGAAGCAACCCTTTGGGGAATGAGGAAAGAGTTTAAATGACAGTGAACCGCAAGAAGAACGGATCAACTCACTCAGAACCTCTACCCCTCCATACCCCAAAATCAACGTCCTCCACACCCCAATCGCCACCAAGCTCCCAAGATACACCACGGCTCCACTCTTCCCCAGAACCTCCTGGCCCGGGAGACCCAGCAGCACCAGCGACGGCGCCAGCAGCACGAACCCCAGGGACACGGGGTACCGCAGCCCAAACCGATCCTTGAGCCCGCCGACGGGCACCACAAGAATCAGCGTCGGCGCCTGCAGCAGCAGAAACAAGAGCCCAGCGTGGAAGCTGTCCCAGTGGAAGACCTCGCGGATGTGCAGCGGGATCGTGGCCTCGAAACTCGCGATGACGACGGCCAGCAGCGTGTCGCCGAGCAGGCCGGCGGCCACGCGCTTCTTGCGGAGGATGAGCCAGTAGATGCTCTCCTTTGGGGGGGTGCTGTCTGCTGCGGGGGGTGGAGGATGGGTGTCGGCGGCGGCGGTGGTTGTGTGGTATGTGTGGGTGCGAGCTTCTGCGGCCGGGCTAGACGGGAGGAGCGGAGCGGTGGTGGCGTCGAGGGTCTGGGTCTCGCTGTCTTGCGCCTCGTCCCACGTGCCCCGGTCTTTGGCGGCAGTGGAACTGGCGTGCGCTCCGTCCCCGCGCGGTTCGAGGACGAGCAGTTGCAGGACCAGCCCGACCAGCAGCACGAGAAACGCGCTCGACCACATGACACCGTAGGAGACGAACTTGTACAGGGCGGCCGACACGGCCGGACCGGTCAGCAAGCCCGCGGAGACCAGTAGGACCGCGACCCCGAACGCCTTGCTCAGGTGCCTCGCCCCAGCCGCGTTGGCGAGCATCGCCATGCCGACGATCCAGATCACCGAGCCCGCAACGGTCTGGATGAGGCGGCCGATGATGAGAACGGTGACTGCGGACGCCCGTTGCATCAGCTCTAGTCTTTGACAGGCCCAAAAACGAAGCTACCTACGTGTCGTCGACCACGCCGTCACCGCCGTCCCGAGCATATTCACCACCCACGCGGCGATCAGCAGCCCGTTCCGCGAGGACAGCTTGTCCGCCAGGTAGCCCGTCACGGGCGCGAGGAGGATCGAGACCAGGGCGTTCATGGAGAGGATGATGGAGGTCAGCGCCTGGATGCGCGCGGCGGGCTGCTGAAGGCGGCTCTCCAGGATCTCCGGGAGGATCGGGATGATGAAGGTGAAGAGGAAGTTATCTGTGAAATTCCCTGTGGTTAGTAGCTATTCTCGGGAAGAACCCCATTGTCCGGGAGGTTCTGAAGAATGGTACCAACCTGAAAACAGAGCCACCGACACTATCGCGATGATGTACAGTCCCGAGGATCGCCATCGATGGCCGAAAGGCTTGGACGGTCTCGCAGCGCCCCGTGCCATTGTGCGCAGTCGCCGACGATAGTGAGATAATTGCTCTCTCGACTCATCATTGTATGCTTTGAGGTATAAATGAAGGTCAGATATAAAGAATGGCTGGAAGTTGCTTCCCATCCCCCATTCAGCAGGTAGTTCCATGGTTACTCGATGGCCGTAACATTGCATATGCTGTTGCACCAGTTCGCTCCGGTGTCTGCCGGGGAGCAGGAATCTAGGTGATACAGTCGTGTTGGGTATACGAGGCTCGCGCCACTTGCTCAGGTGCGCTGACTGGGCGGAATGCGGATGCGTTTGTAGGAATGAGTAGTGTTTTTTTTTTTTTTTTTTGCTCAGCGTGCGTGATGGGCTCTAGTTGGGTTGGTACTGGCTGGTTGTTGCCTGGGAAAGTGAGGATAGTGAGTCTACAACTGGCTCTCACTGGAGGACGGACTAGTCAGAGCATCGATGTAGGAGCCCCGGTCTGATATTCGGATGAACATGCTTGCTGTGTTGTGCTTAGGCACCTTAAGCACGTCCGAAGACGTCACTTCTCAGGCTCCATTGTCATCGCTAGGTACAATGTCTGATATGCATTCTATTAAACCCACGTCTATGCTATGAGCCGGAAAGAAAAACAGGGATGTAGTTAAATCCTCAGAACAAGATGCAGGGTTGCAAAGGCAGGTCAAACCCACAGCGAGCGGTTAGTGTAGAATCCCGAGCCAGCAGTCTTTCTGTCACCTTCAACTTTTTTACGACGATCATTAAGCATGTGCTCCAGATATCTACGCAATCACAGCCTCCAAGGCCTGCTCGAAGATCTTCAGGCCCGTCTTGAGCTGCTCCTTGGTGATCGTCAACGAAGGCACGAACCGGATGCAGCCCTCACCGGCGGTGATGATCAGCATGCCACGCTCGCGAGCAGCCGCCACCAAGTCTCCAGCCTTGGCGCCGAACTCGGGGGTGAGCTGCACACCCAGGATCAAACCGCGACCGCGGACCTGCGAGATGACGTGCGGGTGCTTCTGCTTGAGGGCAGCGAAGCCGGCCTGCAGCACGGCCGACTTGTCCTCGACTTGCTTCTGCAGCTCGGGCGAAGCCAACCGCTTGACGATGTGGTGGGCGACGCGGCAGGCCAGGGGGTTACCACCGAAGGTGGTTCCGTGGTCGCCCGGCTTGATGTGCGAGGCAACCGTCTTCTCGGCGATGATGGTGGCACCGATGGGGAAGCCGTTGCCCAGCGCCTTCGCGGTGGTCAGGATGTCGGGGTGGGCGGCCTCGCCAGAGGCGGGCGCCAGCGAAGGGTGGCCGTGCGCCCAGAGGCTGCCCGTCCGGGACAGACCGCACTGAATCTCGTCGAAGATCAGGACGGCGCCCACCTCGTCGCAACGCTTGCGCAGAGCAACCAGGAACTCGGGGGTGGCAACGTTGACACCACCCTCGCCCTGGATGGGCTCGACAATCACACCGCAGGTCTTGTCAGTGATGAGAGTCTGGAGCTGCTCCACGTCGTTGTAGTTTCCGTACTTGAAGCCCGGCAGCATGGGCGAGAAGGGGGTCTGGTATTTGGGGTTGGGGGTCGCAGACAAAGCACCCATCGTGCGGCCGTGGAAGGAGTTATGGAAGGAGACGAGCTCGTGCTTGGCGCCCGAGGGATCGCGCGAGCGACCGACCTTGCGGGCGAACTTGATAGCAGCCTCGTTGGCCTCGGTACCGGAGTTGGCAATGAACACCTGGGAAGCGTCACGCATGGCACCGGACTCGCGGGTGACCTCGATCAAGAGCTTGCTCAGGGCTCCGGTCCAAGCATTGTAGTACAGGTTCGAGGCGTGGATGAGGATTTCGGACTAGAGGAGAGGCCCTCATCATTAGTGATTCGGGAGCCAGCATGTGTGGAGAGTCTGGGTGCACACCTGTTCGGCGATGATCTTTGCGATCTCAGGGTCACAGTGACCAAGAGAGTTGACAGCAATACCAGACGTCATATCAAGGTACTTTCTGCTCTCCATATCCCAGAGATAGCTGCCCTGACCCTTGACCATCACCGGGGGTGGCCGGACGTAGGTGGGGACCATGAACGGCGTTTGAGCATTGATGAAGGAGGAGGAAGCGGAATCGGCGGTGGGATCAGGGTTGGGCAAGGAGCTTTCATCCTGGAGAATGATCGCACGTCAGTATAGAGTGCGATACTCAGAATATTTCCAATCAGCATTTCAGAAAATTCACCTTTGCTTGAGGGGCAGCTGTCGCGCTCAAGGACCGCACGGGCACTGCGGTGAACCGAGAACGGAGCACGGAGTTGATTTCAGGAACCAGCTTCCTGGCAGCGGGCAGACGCCGCGAGGCGAGGTGGAGAAGAGCCATTGTATGAACAGACACTGGGATATTGACAACGTGTCGACCTCTGGCAACCGGAGAACTTTATACCTGGCGGAGGTACTAGGTAGGGAAGCGCGATTTGATGACTCGACGGGCACGCTCGCAGAAGAAGAAACACCGCACCGCAGCCCGACGACCTATCGGAGCCGAGAATCGGAGCGGCAGGCCAACACCGTGAGTCACCTGAGTTTGCCATGTTTGCAGCTGCCAAGAGCTCCCCCCCCCCCCCCCCGCTCTGCCCTCCCCCCCCACCCCTGGCGGTAGCCTCCCCTGGCGCAGCGCGG